>JANJGN010000016.1:72145154-72177654 GCA_026770705.1 Isurus oxyrinchus
ATGTGTTTGTGTGTGAATGTCTGTGTGTGTCTGTGTTTGTGTCAATGTCTGTGTGTGTGTATGTGTGAAAGGCTGTGTGTGTTTGTGTGTGTGTGTGTGTGTGTGTGCGAATGTCTGTGCGTGTGTGTGTGCGAATGTCTGTGTGTATGCATGAGAATGTCTGTGTTTTTGTCTGAATGCCTGTGTGTATGTGCAGGAATGTCTGAGTGTGTGTGTGTGTGTGTGTGTGTGTGTGTGTGTGTGTGTGTGTGTGTGTGTGTGGGTGTGTGTGGGTGTGTGTGGGTGGGTGGGTGGGTGCGTGTGTGTGTGTGTGTGTGTGTGAATATCTGTGTGTGTGTGTCTTTGTGTGTGTGTGTGTGTCTGTGAATGTCTGTGTGTGTGTGTGAATGTGTGTGTGTGTGAATGTCTGTGTCTGTGTGTGTGAGAATTTCTGTGTGTGTTTGTGAATGTCTGTGTGTGTGTGTGTGAATGTCTGTGTGTGTGTGAATGTCTGTGTGTGTGTGTGTGTGTGTGTGTATGTGTGTGTGTGAATGTCTGTGTGTGTGAGAGTGTGTGTGTGTGCAAATGTCTGAGTGTGTGTGAGTGAATGACTGTGTGTATGTCTGTGCAAATGTCCGAGTGTGTGTGAATGTCTGTGTGTGTGTGCAAATGACTGAGTGTGTGTGAATGTCAGTGTGTATGTGTGTGAATGTTTGAGTGTTTCTGCGAATGTCTGTGTGCACAAATGTCTGTGTTTGTGAATGTGAGTGTGTGCCTGTGAATGTTTGTGTGTGGAAGTGTGTGTCTGTGTATGTGAATGTCTGGGTGTGTGTGTGTGTGTATGTCTGTGTGTGTGTCTGTGTGTGAATCAGTGTGTGTCTGTGTTTGTGAATGTTTGTGAGTGTGTAAGAATGTGTGTGAGTGTATGTGTGTGTGAGTGTGTGAATATCTGTGTGTGTGCATGAATGTCTGTGTGTGTGTGTGAATGTGTGTGTGTGTGTGAGAATGTCTGTGTTTTTTGTGTGAATGTATGTGTGTGTGTGTGTGAATGTGTGTGTGTGTGTGTGTGTGTGTGTGTGTGAATGTCTGTGTGTGTGAATGTGTGTGTATGTGAATGTGTGTGTGTGTGTGAATGTCTGTGTGTGTCTGTGTTTGTGTCAATGTCTGTGTGTGTGTATGTGTGAAAGGCTGTGTGTGTTTGTGTGTGTGTGTGTGTGTGTGTGTGTGTGAATGTCCGTGCGTGTGTGTGCGCGAATGTCTGTGTGTATGCATGAGAATGTCTGTGTTTGTGTGTGAATGCGTGTGTGTGTGTGTGTGTGTGTGTGTGTGTGTGTGTGTGAATGTCTGTGTGTGCATGTGAATGTCTGTGTGTGTGTGTGTGTGAATGTCTGTGTGTGTGAATGTGTGGGTGAATGTCTGTTTGTTTGTGTGTGTGTGAATGTCTGTGTGTGTGTGTGAATGTCTGTGTGTGTGAATGTGTGTGTGTATGTGTGTGTGAATTTCTGTGTGTGTGAATGTGTGTGTGTATGTGTGTGTGAATTTCTGTGTGTGTGTGTGTGTGTGTGTGTGTGTGTGTGTGTGAATGTTTGTGTGTGTGTTTGTGTGAATGTCTGTGTGTGTGTGTGTGAATGTGTGTGTGTGTGAGTGTCTGTGTCTGTATGTGTGCGTGTGTGTGAGAATGTCTTTGTGTGTGTGTGAATGTCTGTGCGTGTGTGTGTGTGAATGTCTGTGCGTGTGTGCATGAATGTCTGTGTGTGTGTGTGTGAATGTCTGTGTGTGTCTGTCTGTATATGTGTGAATGTCTGTGTGTGTGTGAATGTGTGTGTGTGTGAATGTCTGTGTGTGTATATGTGAATGTCGGTGTGTGTGTGTGTCTGTGTAAATGTCTGTGTGTGTGTGTGTGTGTGTGTCTGTGTGTGAATGTCTGCGTGTGGACGTGAGTGTGTGTGTGAAAGTCTGTGTGTTTGTGATTGTGAATGTCTGTGTGTGTGAATGTCAGTGTGTGTATGTGTGAATGTGTGTGTCTGTGTGTGAATGTCTGTTTGTGTGAATGTGTGTGTGTGTGTGAATGTCTGTGTGTGTGTCTGTGTGTGTGTGAATGTATGTGTTTGTGTGTGTGTGAATGTCTCTGTGTGTGTGTGAATGTCTGTGTGTGTGAATGTGTGTGTGTGTGAATTTCTGTGTGTGTGTGTGTGTTTGAAAGTCTGTGCGTGTGTGTGTGTGAATGTCTGTGTGTGTGTGTGAATGTCTGTGTGTGTGTGTGTGTTTGTGAATGTTTGTGTGAATGTTTGTGTGTGTGTGAATGTCTGTGTGTGTCTGTGTTTGTGTCAATGTCTGTGTGTGTGTATGTGTGAAAGGCTGTGTGTGTTTGTGTGAGTATGTGTGTGTGTGTGCGAATGTCTGTGCGTGTGTGTGTGCGAATGTCTGTGTGTATGCATGAGAATGTCTGTGTTTTTGTCTGAATGCCTGTGTGTGAGTGCACAAATGTCTGAGTGTGTGTGTGTGTGTGTGTGTGTGTGTGTGTGTGTGTGTGTGGGAGTGTGTGTGTGTGTCTGTGTGAATGTCTGTGTGTGTGTCTTTGTGTGTGTGTGTGTGTGTGTGTGTGTGTGTATGAATGTCTGTGTGTGCGTGTGAATGTCTGTGTGTGTGTGTGTGTGTGAATGTCTGTGTGTGTGAATGTGTGTGTGAATGTCTGTTTGTTTGTGTGTGTGTGAATGTCTGTGTGTGTGTGTGAATGTCTGTGTGTGTGAATGTGTGTGTGTATGTGTGTGTGAATTTCTGTGTGTGTGAATGTGTGTGTGTATGTGTGTGTGAATTTCTGTGTGTGTGTGTGTGTGTGTGTGTGTGTGTGTGTGTGTGTGTGAATGTTTGTGTGTGTGTTTGTGTGAATGTCTGTGTGTGAATGTGTGTGTGTGTGAGTGTCTGTGTCTGTATGTGTGCGTGTGTGTGAGAATGTCTTTGTGTTGTGTGTGAATGTCTGTGCGTGTGTGTGTGTGAATGTCTGTGCGTGTGTGAGGGAATGTCTGTTTGTGTGTGCGTGAATGTCTGTGTGTGTGTATCTGAATGTCTGTGTGTGTGTATGAATGTCTGCGTGTCTGTGTGTGTGCATGTGTGAAAGTCTGTGTGTGTGTATGTGCGTGTGAATGTCTGTGTTTGTGAATGTCTGTGCATGTGTGTGCGCGAATGTCTGTGTGTATGCATGAGAACATCTGAGTTTGTGTGTGAATGTCTGTGTGTGCGTGTGGGAATGCCTGTGCGTGTGAATGTTAATGGGTGTGTGTGAATGTCTGTGTGTTGCATGTGAATGTCAGTGTGTATGTGTGTGAATGTTTGTGTGCCTGTCTGTGTGAATGTCTGGGTGTGTGTGTGTGTATGTCTGTGTGTGTGTCTGTGTGTGAATCTGTGAATGTCTGTGTTTGTGAATGTTTGTTAGTGTGTAAGAATTTGCGTGAGTGTATGTCTGTGTGAGTGTGTGAATGTCTGTGTGTGTGTGTCCGTGTGTGTGTGTGTGAATGTCTGTGCGTGTGTGTGTGTGTGTGTGAATGTCTGTGTGTGTGTGTGAATGTGTGTGTGTGTGAGTGTCTGTGTCTGTATGTGTGCGTGTGTGTGAGAATGTCTTTGTGTGTGTGTGAATGTCTGTGTGTGTGTGTGTGTGTGTGTGTGTGTGTGAATGTCTGTGTGTGTGTGTGTGTGTGTGAATGCCTGCATGTGTGTGTGTGTGAGTGTGTGTGTGTCTGTGTGTGTGAATATGTGTGTGTCTGTGTTTGTGAATGTGTGTGTGTGTAAGAATGTGTGTGAGTGTCTGTGTTTGTGAGTGTATGTGTGTGTGAGTGCATGTGTGTGTGACTGTGTGTGTGTATGTGAATGTGTGTGTGTGTGTGTGTGTGTGTGTGTGTGTGTGTGTGTGTGTGTGTGTGTGTGTGTGTGTGTGTGTGTGTGAATGTCTGTGTGTGGACGTGAGTGTGTGTGTGAAAGTCTGTGTGTTTGTGAGTGTGAATGTCTGTGTGTGTGTGAATGTCGGTGTGTGTGGATGTGTGTATGTGTGTGAATGCCTGTGTGTGTCTGTATGTGTGTGTGAATGTCTGTGTGTGTGTGAATGTCTGTGCGTGTGTGTGTGTGTAAATGTCTGTGAGAGTGTGTGTGTGTTCATGTGAATGTCTGTGTGTGTGAGGGAATGACTGTGTGTATGTGTGTGCAAATGTCTGAGTGTGTGTGAAAGTCTGAGTGTGCGTGTATGTGAATGTCAGTGTGTGTGTGTGTGAATGTCTGTGTGTGTGAATGTGTGTGTGAATGTCTGTTTGTTTGTGTGTGTGTGAATGTCTGTGTGTGTGTGTGAATGTCTGTGTGTGTGAATGTGTGTGTGAATTTCTGTGTGTGTGTGTGTGTGTGTGTGTGTGTGAATGTTTGTGCGTGTGTTTGTGTGAATGTCTTTGCATGTGTGTGTGTGAATGTCTGTCCATGTGTGTGAATGTCTGTGTGTGTGTGTGAACGTCTGTGTGTGTGTGTGCGTGAATTTCTGTGTGCGTGTGTGTGTGTGTGTGAATGTCTGTGTGTGTGTGTATGTTTGTGAATGTCTGTGCATGTGTGTGCGCGAATGTCTGTGTGTATGCATGAGAACATCTGTGTTTGTGTGTGAATGTCTGTGTGTGCATGTGTGAATGCCTGTGCGTGCGAATGTTAATCGGTGTGTGTGAATGTCTGTGTGTTGCGGGTGAATGTTAATGTTTGTGTGTGAATGACTGTGTGTATGTGTGCAAACGTCTGAGTGTTTGTGAATGTCTGTGTGTGTGTGTGAATGTCAGTGTGTATGTGTGTGAATGTTTGTGTGTTTCTGTGAATGTCTGTGTTTGTACAAATGTCTGTGTTTGTGAATGTGAGTGTGTGCCTGTGAATGTGTGTGGAAGTGTGTGTGAATGTCTGGGTGTTTGTGTCTGTATGTCTGTGTGTGTGTCTGTGTGTGAATCTGTGTGTGTCTGTGTTGGTGAATGTGTGTGAGTGTGTGAGAATGTGCGTGATTCTATGTGTGCGTGCATGTATGTGTGCGTGAGTGTATGTGCGTGTGAGTGCATGTGCGTGTGAATGTCTGTGTGTGTTTGTGTGTGAATGTCTGTGAGTGTGTGTGTGTGTGTGTGTGTGTGTGTGAATATCTGTGTGTGTGTGCATGAATGTCTGTGTGTGTGTGTGTGAATGTCTGTGTGTGTCTGTCTGTATATGTGTGAATGTCTGTGTGTGTGTGAATGTGTGTGTGTGTGAATGTCTGTGTGTGTATATGTGAATGTCGGTGTGTGTGTGTATCTGTGTGAATGTCTGTGTGTGTGTGTGTGTGTGTGTGTGTGTGTGTGTGTGTGTGTGTGTGTGTGAATGTCTGCGTGTGGACGTGAGTGTGTGTGTGAAAGTCTGTGTGTTTATGATTGTGAATGTCTGTGTGTGTGAATGTCAGTGTGTGTATGTGTGAATGTGTGTGTCTGTGTGTGAATGTCTGTTTGTGTGAATGTGTGTGTGTGTGTGAATGTCTGTGTGTGTGTCTGTGTGTGTGTGAATGTATGTGTTTGTGTGTGTGTGAATGTCTCTGTGTGTGTGTGAATGTCTGTGTGTGTGAATGTGTGTGTGTGTGAATTTCTGTGTGTGTGTGTGTGTTTGAAAGTCTGTGCATGTGTGTGTGTGAATGTCTGTGTGTGTGTGTGAATGTCTGTGCGTGTGTGTGTGCGAATGTCTGTGTGTATGCATGAGAATATCTGTGTTTTTGTCTGAATGCCTGTGTGTGAGTGCAGGAATGTCTGAGTGTGTGTGTGTGTGTGTGTGTGTGTGTGTGTGTGTGTGTGTGGGTGTGTGTGTGTGTGTGTGTGTGTGTGAATGTCTGTGTGTGTGTGAATGTCTGTGTGTGTGTGTCTTTGTGTGTGTGTGGGTCTGTGTGTGTTTGTGTGAATGTCTGTGTGTGTGTGTGTGAATGTGTGTGTGTGTGAATGTCTGTGACTGTGTGTGTGAGAATGTCTGTGTGTGCGTGTGAATGTCTGTGTGTGTGTCTGAATGTCTGTGTGTGTGAATGTGTGTGTGAATGTCTGTTTGTATGTGTGTGTGTGAATGTCTGTGTGTGTGTGTGAATGTGTGTGTGTATGTGTGTGTGAATTTCTCTGTGTGTGTGTGTGTGTGTGTGTGTGTGAATGTTTGTGCGTGTGTTTGTGTGAATGTCTTTGCATGTGTGTGTGTGAATGTCTGTCCATGTGTGTGAATGTCTGTGTGTGTGTGTGAACGTCTGTGTGTGTGTGTGTGAATGTCAGTGTGTATGTGTGTGAATGTTTCAGTGTGTGTAAGAATGTGTGTGAGTGTATGTGTGTGTGAGTGTGTGAATATCTGTGTGTGTGTGCATGAATGTCTGTGTGTGTGTGTCTGTGTGTGTGTGCATGAATGTCTGTGTGTGTGTGTGTGTGTGTGTCTGTGTGTGTGTGTGAATGTCTGTGTGTGTGTGAATGTGTGTGTGTGTGAATGTCCGTGTGTGTGTGTGTGAACGTCTGTGTGTGTGTGTGTGTGCGTGTGAATATGTGTGTGTGTGTGTATGAGTGTGTGTGTGTGTATGTGAATGTTTGTGTGAATATGTGTGTGTGTGAATGTCTGTGTGTGTCTCTGTTTGTGTCAATATCTGTGTGTGTGTATGTGTGAAAGGCTGTGTGTGTTTGTGTGTGTGTGTGTGCGAATGTCTGTGCGTGTGTGTGTGCAAATGTCTGTGTTTATGCATGAGAATGTCTGTGTTTTTGTCTGAATGCCTGTGTGTGAGTGCAGGAATGTCTGAGTGTGTGTGTGTCTGTGTGTGTGTGTGTGTGTGAGTGTGTGTGTGTGTGTGTGTGAATGTCTGTGTGTGTGTGTCTTTGTGTGTGTGTGTGTGTCTGTGTGTGTGTGTGAATGTCTGTGTGTGCATGTGAATGTCTGTGTTTGTGTGTGTGAGTGTCTGTGTGTGTGAATGTGTGTGTGAATGTCTGTTTGTATGTGTGTGTGTGAATGTCTGTGTGTGTGTGTGAATGTCTGTGTGTATGAATGTGTATGTGTGTGTGAATTTCTGTGTGTGTGTGTGTGTGTGTGTGTGAATGTTTGTGCGTGTGTTTGTGTGAATGTCTTTGCATGTGTGTGTGTGAATGTCTGTCCATGTGTGTGAATGTCTGTGTGTGTGTGTGAACGTCTGTGTATGTGTGTGTGAATTTCTGTGTGTGTGTGTGTGTGTGTGTGAATGTCTGTGTGTGTGTGTGTTTTTGTGAATGTCTGTGCATGTGTGTGCGTGAATGTCTGTGTGTATGCATGAGAACATCTGTGTTTGTGTGTGAATGTCTGTGTGTGCATGTGTGAATGCCTGTGCGTGCGAATGTTAATCGGTGTGTGTGAATGTCTGTGTGTTGCGGGTGAATGTTAATGTGTGTGTGTGAATGACTGTGTGTATGTGTGCAAATGTCTGAGTGTTTGTGAATGTCTGTGTGTGTGTGTGAATGTCAGTGTGTATGTGTGTGAATGTTTGTGTGTTTCTGTGAATGTCTGTGTGTGTACAAATATCTGTGTTTGTGAATGTGAGTGTGTGCCTGTGAATGTGTGTGGAAGTGTGTGTGAATGTCTGGGTGTTTGTGCCTGTATGTCTGTGTGTGTGTCTGTGTGTGAATCTGTGTGTGTCTGTGTTGGTGAATGTGTGTGAGTGTGTGAGAATGTGTGTGATTCTATGTGTGCGTGCATGTATGTGTGCGTGAGTGTATGTGTGTGTGAGTGCATGTGCGTGTGAATGTCTGTGTGTGTGTGTGTGTGTGTGTGTGTGAATGTCTGTGTGTGTGTGAGTGTGTGTGTGTGCAAATGTCTGAGTGTGTGTGAGCGAATGACTGTGTGTATGTCTGTGCAAATGACCGAGTGTGTGTGAATGTCTGTGCGTGTGTGCAAATGTCTGAGTGTGTGTGAATGTCTGTGTGTGTGTGTGTGAATGTCAGTGTGTATGTGTGTGAATGTTTGAGTGTTTCTGTGAATGTCTGTGTGTGTACAAATGTCTGTGTTTGTGAATGTGAGTGTATGCCTGTGAATGTTTGTGTGTGGAAGTGTGTGTCTGTGTGTGTGAATGTCTGTGTGTGTGTCTGTGTGTGTGTCTGTGTGTGTGTCTGTGTGTGAATCAGTGTGTGTCTGTGTTTGTGAATGTTTGTGAGTGTGTAAGAATGTGCGTGAGTGTATGTGTGTGTGAATGTGTGAATATCTGTGTGTGTGCATGAATGTCTGTGTGTGTGTGTCTGTGTGTGTGTGTGCAAATGTCTGTGTGTGTGTGTCTGTGTGTGTGTGTGCAAATGTCTGTGTGTGTGTCTGTGTGTGTGTGTGAATGTCGGTGTGTGTGTGAATGTGTGTGTGTGTGAATGTCCGTGTGTGTGTGTGTGTGTGAATGTCGGTGTGTGTGTGTGTGCGAATGTCTGTGTGTGTGTGTGTGTGTGAATGTCTGTGTGTGTGTGTGTGTGTGTGAATGTTTCTGTGAATGTGTTTGTGTGTGAATGTCTGTGTGTGTCTGTGTTTGTGTCAATGTCTGTGTGTGTGTATGTGTGAAAGGCTGTGTGTGTTTGTGTGTGTGTGTGTGTGTGTGTGCGAATGTCTGTGCGTGTGTGTGTGCGAATGTCTGTGTGTATGCATGAGAATGTCTGTGTTTTTATCTGAATGCCTGTGTGTATGTGCAGGAATGTCTGAGTGTGTGTGTGTGTGTGTGTGTGTGTGTGTGTGTGTGTGTGTGTGTGTGTGTGTGTGTGTGTGTGTGTGTGTGTGTGTGTGTGGGTGTGTGTGGGTGTGTGTGTGTGGGTGGGTGTGTGTGTGTGGGTGGGTGGGTGCGTGTGTGTGTGTGTGTGTGTGTGTGTGTGTGAATATCTGTGTGTGTGTGTCTTTGTGTGTGTGTGTGTGTCTGTGAATGTCTGTGTGTGTGTGTGAATGTGTGTGTGTGTGAATGTCTGTGTCTGTGTGTGTGAGAATTTCTGTGTGTGTTTGTGAATGTCTGTGTGTGTGTGTGTGAATGTCTGTGTGTGTGTGAATGTCTGTGTGTGTGTGTGTGTGTGTATGTGTGTGTGTGAATGTCTGTGTGTGTGAGAGTGTGTGTGCAAATGTCTGAGTGTGTGTGAGTGAATGACTGTGTGTATGTCTGTGCAAATGTCCGAGTGTGTGTGAATGTCTGTGTGTGTGTGCAAATGACTGAGTGTGTGTGAATGTCAGTGTGTATGTGTGTGAATGTTTGAGTGTTTCTGCGAATGTCTGTGTGCACAAATGTCTGTGTTTGTGAATGTGAGTGTGTGCCTGTGAATGTTTGTGTGTGGAAGTGTGTGTCTGTGTATGTGAATGTCTGGGTGTGTGTGTGTGTGTATGTCTGTGTGTGTGTCTGTGTGTGAATCAGTGTGTGTCTGTGTTTGTGAATGTTTGTGAGTGTGTAAGAATGTGTGTGAGTGTATGTGTGTGTGAGTGTGTGAATATCTGTGTGTGTGCATGAATGTCTGTGTGTGTGTGTGAATGTGTGTGTGTGTGTGAGAATGTCTGTGTTTGTGTGTGAATGTATGTGTGTGTGTGTGTGAATGTGTGTGTGTGTGTGTGTGTGTGTGTGAATGTCTGTGTGTGTGAATGTGTCTGTATGTGAATGTGTGTGTGTGTGTGAATGTCTGTGTGTGTCTGTGTTTGTGTCAATGTCTGTGTGTGTGTATGTGTGAAAGGCTGTGTGTGTTTGTGTGTGTGTGTGTGTGTGTGTGTGTGAATGTCCGTGCATGTGTGTGCGCGAATGTCTGTGTGTATGCATGAGAATGTCTGTGTTTGTGTGTGAATGCGTGTGTGTGTGTGTGTGTGTGTGTGTGTGTGTGTGTGTGTGAATGTCTGTGTGTGCGTGTGAATGTCTGTGTGTGTGTGTGTGTGTGAATGTCTGTGTGTGTGAATGTGTGTGTGAATGTCTGTTTGTTTGTGTGTGTGTGAATGTCTGTGTGTGTGTGTGAATGTCTGTGTGTGTGAATGTGTGTGTGTATGTGTGTGTGAATTTCTGTGTGTGTGAATGTGTGTGTGTATGTGTGTGTGAATTTCTGTGTGTGTGTGTGTGTGTGTGAATGTTTGTGTGTGTGTTTGTGTGAATGTCTGTGTGTGTGTGTGTGAATGTGTGTGTGTGTGAGTGTCTGTGTCTGTATGTGTGCGTGTGTGTGAGAATGTCTTTGTGTGTGTGTGAATGTCTGTGCGTGTGTGTGTGTGAATGTCTGTGCGTGTGTGCATGAATGTCTGTGTGTGTGTGTGTGAATGTCTGTGTGTGTCTGTCTGTATATGTGTGAATGTCTGTGTGTGTGTGAATGTGTGTGTGTGTGAATGTCTGTGTGTGTATATGTGAATGTCGGTGTGTGTGTGTGTCTGTGTGAATGTCTGTGTGTGTGTGTGTGTGTGTGTGTGTGTCTGTGTGTGAATGTCTGCGTGTGGACGTGAGTGTGTGTGTGAAAGTCTGTGTGTTTGTGATTGTGAATGTCTGTGTGTGTGAATGTCAGTGTGTGTATGTGTGAATGTGTGTGTCTGTGTGTGAATGTCTGTTTGTGTGAATGTGTGTGTGTGTGTGAATGTCTGTGTGTGTGTCTGTGTGTGTGTGAATGTATGTGTTTGTGTGTGTGTGAATGTCTGTGTGTGTGAATGTGTGTGTGTGTGAATTTCTGTGTGTGTGTGTGTGTTTGAAAGTCTGTGCGTGTGTGTGTGTGAATGTCTGTGTGTGTGTGTGAATGTCTGTGTGTGTGTGTGTGTGTTTGTGAATGTTTGTGTGTGTGTGAATGTCTGTGTGTGTCTGTGTTTGTGTCAATGTCTGTGTGTGTGTATGTGTGAAAGGCTGTGTGAGTATGTGTGTGTGTGTGCGAATGTCTGTGCGTGTGTGTGTGCGAATGTCTGTGTGTATGCATGAGAATGTCTGTGTTTTTGTCTGAATGCCTGTGTGTGAGTGCACAAATGTCTGAGTGTGTGTGTGTGTGTGTGTGTGTGTGTGTGTGTGTGTGTGTGTGTGTGTGTGTGTGTGTGTGTGTGTGGGAGTGTGTGTGTGTGTCTGTGTGAATGTCTGTGTGTGTGTCTTTGTGTGTGTGTGTGTGTGTCTGTGTGTGTGTATGAATGTCTGTGTGTGCGTGTGAATGTCTGTGTGTGTGTGTGTGTGAATGTCTGTGTGTGTGAATGTGTGTGTGAATGTCTGTTTGTTTGTGTGTGTGTGAATGTCTGTGTGTGTGTGTGAATGTCTGTGTGTGAATGTGTGTGTGTATGTGTGTGTGAATTTCTGTGTGTGTGAATGTGTGTGTGTATGTGTGTGTGAATTTCTGTGTGTGTGTGTGTGTGTGTGTGTGAATGTTTGTGTGTGTGTTTGTGTGAATGTCTGTGTGTGTGTGTGTGAATGTGTGTGTGTGTGAGTGTCTGTGTCTGTATGTGTGCGTGTGTGTGAGAATGTCTTTGTGTTGTGTGTGAATGTCTGTGCGTGTGTGTGTGTGAATGTCTGTGCGTGTGTGAGGGAATGTCTGTTTGTGTGTGCGTGAATGTCTGTGTGTGTGTATCTGAATGTCTGTGTGTGTGTATGAATGTCTGCGTGTCTGTGTGTGTGCATGTGTGAAAGTCTGTGTGTGTGTATGTGCGTGTGAATGTCTGTGTTTGTGAATGTCTGTGCATGTGTGTGCGCGAATGTCTGTGTGTATGCATGAGAACATCTGAGTTTGTGTGTGAATGTCTGTGTGTGCGTGTGGGAATGCCTGTGCGTGTGAATGTTAATGGGTGTGTGTGAATGTCTGTGTGTTGCATGTGAATGTCAGTGTGTATGTGTGTGAATGTTTGTGTGTTTCTGCGAATGTCTGTGTGTGTATAAATGTCTGTGTTTGTTAATGTGAGTGTGTGCCTGTGAATGTTTCTGTGTGGAAGTGTGTGCCTGTGTGTGTGAATGTCTGGGTGTGTGTGTGTGTATGTCTGTGTGTGTGTCTGTGTGTGAATCTGTGAATGTCTGTGTTTGTGAATGTTTGTTAGTGTGTAAGAATTTGCGTGAGTGTATGTCTGTGTGAGTGTGTGAATGTCTGTGTGTGTGTGTCCGTGTGTGTGTGTGTGAATGTCTGTGCGTGTGTGTGTGTGTGTGTGAATGTCTGTGTGTGTGTGTGAATGTGTGTGTGTGTGAGTGTCTGTGTCTGTATGTGTGCGTGTGTGTGAGAATGTCTTTGTGTGTGTGTGAATGTCTGTGTGTGTGTGTGTGTGTGTGTGTGAATGTCTGTGTGTGTGTGTGTGTGTGTGTGAATGCCTGCATGTGTGTGTGTGTGAGTGTGTGTGTGTCTGTGTGTGTGAATATGTGTGTGTCTGTGTTTGTGAATGTGTGTGTGTGTAAGAATGTGTGTGAGTGTCTGTGTTTGTTAGTGTATGTGTGTGTGAGTGCATGTGTGTGTGACTGTGTGTGTGTATGTGAATGTGTGTGTGTGTGTGTGTGTGTGTGTGTGTGTGTGTGTGTGTGTGTGTGTGTGTGTGTGTGTGTGTGTGAATGTCTGTGTGTGGACGTGAGTGTGTGTGTGAAAGTCTGTGTGTTTGTGAGTGTGAATGTCTGTGTGTGTGTGAATGTCGGTGTGTGTGGATGTGTGTATGTGTGTGAATGCCTGTGTGTGTCTGTATGTGTGTGTGAATGTCTGTGTGTGTGTGAATGTCTGTGCGTGTGTGTGTGTGTAAATGTCTGTGAGAGTGTGTGTGTGTTCATGTGAATGTCTGTGTGTGTGAGGGAATGACTGTGTGTATGTGTGTGCAAATGTCTGAGTGTGTGTGAAAGTCTGAGTGTGCGTGTATGTGAATGTCAGTGTGTGTATGTGTGAATGTCTGTGTGTGTGAATGTGTGTGTGAATGTCTGTTTGTTTGTGTGTGTGTGAATGTCTGTGTGTGTGTGTGAATGTCTGTGTGTGTGAATGTGTGTGTGAATTTCTGTGTGTGTGTGTGTGTGTGTGTGTGTGTGAATGTTTGTGCGTGTGTTTGTGTGAATGTCTTTGCATGTGTGTGTGTGAATGTCTGTCCATGTGTGTGAATGTCTGTGTGTGTGTGTGAACGTCTGTGTGTGTGTGTGCGTGAATTTCTGTGTGCGTGTGTGTGTGTGTGTGAATGTCTGTGTGTGTGTGTATGTTTGTGAATGTCTGTGCATGTGTGTGCGCGAATGTCTGTGTGTATGCATGAGAACATCTGTGTTTGTGTGTGAATGTCTGTGTGTGCATGTGTGAATGCCTGTGCGTGCGAATGTTAATCGGTGTGTGTGAATGTCTGTGTGTTGCGGGTGAATGTTAATGTTTGTGTGTGAATGACTGTGTGTATGTGTGCAAATGTCTGAGTGTTTGTGAATGTCTGTGTGTGTGTGTGAATGTCAGTGTGTATGTGTGTGAATGTTTGTGTGTTTCTGTGAATGTCTGTGTTTGTACAAATGTCTGTGTTTGTGAATGTGAGTGTGTGCCTGTGAATGTGTGTGGAAGTGTGTGTGAATGTCTGGGTGTTTGTGTCTGTATGTCTGTGTGTGTGTCTGTGTGTGAATCTGTGTGTGTCTGTGTTGGTGAATGTGTGTGAGTGTGTGAGAATGTGCGTGATTCTATGTGTGCGTGCATGTATGTGTGCGTGAGTGTATGTGCGTGTGAGTGCATGTGCGTGTGAATGTCTGTGTGTGTGTGTGTGTGAATGTCTGTGAGTGTTTGTGTGTGTGTGTCTGTGTGTGTGTGTGAATATCTGTGTGTGTGTGCATGAATGTCTGTGTGTGTGTGTGTGAATGTCTGTGTGTGTCTGTCTGTATATGTGTGAATGTCTGTGTGTGTGTGAATGTGTGTGTGTGTGAATGTCTGTGTGTGTATATGTGAATGTCGGTGTGTGTGTGTGTCTGTGTGAATGTCTGTGTGTGTGTGTGTGTGTGTGTGTGTGTGTGTGTGTGTGAATGTCTGCGTGTGGACGTGAGTGTGTGTGTGAAATTCTGATTGTTTATGATTGTGAATGTCTGTGTGTGTGAATGTCAGTGTGTGTATGTGTGAATGTGTGTGTCTGTGTGTGAATGTCTGTTTGTGTGAATGTGTGTGTGTGTGTGAATGTCTGTGTGTGTGTCTGTGTGTGTGTGAATGTATGTGTTTGTGTGTGAGTGAATGTCTCTGTGTGTGTGTGAATGTCTGTGTGTGTGAATGTGTGTGTGTGTGAATTTCTGTGTGTGTGTGTGTGTTTGAAAGTCTGTGCGTGTGTGTGTGTGAATGTCTGTGTGTGTGTGTGAATGTCTGTGTGTGTGTGTGTGTTTGTGAATGTTTGTGTGAATGTGTGTGTGTGTGTGTGTGAATGTCTGTGTGTGTCTGTGTTTGTGTCAATGTCTGTGTGTGTGTATGTGTGAAAGGCTGTGTGTGTTTGTGTGAGTGTGTGTGTGTGTGTGCGAATGTCTGTGCGTGTGTGTGTGTGAATGTCTGTGTGTATGCATGAGAATGTCTGTGTTTTTGTCTGAATGCCTGTGTGTGAGTGCACAAATGTCTGAGTGTGTGTGTGTGTGTGTGTGTGTGTGTGTGTGTGTGTGTGTGTGTGTGTGTGTGTGGGAGTGTGTGTGTGTGTCTGTGTGAATGTCTGTGTGTGTGTCTTTGTGTGTGTGTGTGTGTCTGTGTGTGTGTATGAATGTCTGTGTGTGCATGTGAATGTCTGTGTGTGTGAATGTGTGTGTGAATGTCTGTTTGTTTGTGTGTGTGTGAATGTCTGTGTGTGTGTGTGAATGTCTGTGTGTGTGAATGTGTGTGTGTATGTGTGTGTGAATTTCTGTGTGTGTGAATGTGTGTGTGTATGTGTGTGTGAATTTCTGTGTGTGTGTGTGTGTGTGTGTGTGTGTGTGAATGTTTGTGTGAATGTCTGTGTGTGTGTGTGTGAATGTGTGTGTGTGTGAGTGTCTGTGTCTGTATGTGTGCGTGTGTGTGAGAATGTCTTTGTGTGTGTGTGAATGTCTGTGCGTGTGTGTGTGTGAATGTCTGTGCGTGTGTGAGGGAATGTCTGTTTGTGTGTGCGTGAATGTCTGTGCGTGTGTATCTGAATGTCTGTGTGTGTGTATGAATGTCTGCGTGTCTGTGTGTGTGCATGTGTGAAAGTCTGTGTGTGTGAATGTGCGTGTGAATGTCTGTGTTTGTGAATGTCTGTGCATGTGTGTGCGCGAATGTCTGTGTGTATGCATGAGAACATCTGAGTTTGTGTGTGAATGTCTGTGTGTGCGTGTGGGAATGCCTGTGCATGTGAATGTTAATGGGTGTGTGTGAATGTCTGTGTGTTGCACGTGAATGTCAGTGTGTATGTGTGTGAATGTTTGTGTGTTTCTGCGAATGTCTGTGTGTGTATAAATGTCTGTGTTTGTTAATGTGAGTGTGTGCCTGTGAATGTTTCTGTGTGGAAGTGTGTGCCTGTGTGTGTGAATGTCTGGGTGTGTGTGTGTGTATGTCTGTGTGTGTGTCTGTGTGTGAATCTGTGAATGTCTGTGTTTGTGAATGTTTGTTAGTGTGTAAGAATTTGCGTGAGTGTATGTCTGTGTGAGTGTGTGAATGTCTGTGTGTGTGTGTCCGTGTGTGTGTGTGTGAATGTCTGTGCGTGTGTGTGTGTGTGTGTGAATGTCTGTGTGTGTGTGTGAATGTGTGTGTGTGTGAGTGTCTGTGTCTGTATGTGTGCGTGTGTGTGAGAATGTCTTTGTGTGTGTGTGAATGTCTGTGTGTGTGTGTGTGTGTGTGTGAATGTCTGTGTGTGTGTGTGTGTGTGTGTGAATGCCTGCATGTGTGTGTGTGTGAGTGTGTGTGTGTCTGTGTGTGTGAATATGTGTGTGTCTGTGTTTGTGAATGTGTGTGTAAGAATGTGTGTGAGTGTCTGTGTTTGTGAGTGTATGTGTGTGTGAGTGCATGTGTGTGTGACTGTGTGTGTGTATGTGAATGTCTGTGTGTGTGTGTGTGTGTGTGTGTGTGTGTGTGTGTGTGTGTGTGTGTGTGAATGTCTGTGCGTGTGTGTGTGTGTGTGTGAATGTCTGTGTGTGTGTGTGAATGTGTGTGTGTGTGAGTGTCTGTGTCTGTATGTGTGCGTGTGTGTGACAATGTCTTTGTGTGTGTGTGAATGTCTGTGTGTGTGTGTGTGTGTGTGAATGTCTGTGTGTGTGTGTGTGTGTGTGTGAATGCCTGCATGTGTGTGTGTGTGAGTGTGTGTGTGTCTGTGTGTGTGAATATGTGTGTGTCTGTGTTTGTGAATGTGTGTGTGTGTAAGAATGTGTGTGAGTGTCTGTGTTTGTGAGTGTATGTGTGTGTGAGTGCATGTGTGTGTGACTGTGTGTGTGTATGTGAATGTCTGTGTGTGTGTGTGTGTGTGTGTGTGTGTGTGTGTGTGTGTGTGTGTGTGTGTGTGTGTGTGTGAATGTCTGTGTGTGGACATGAGTGTGTGTGTGAAAGTCTGTGTGTTTGTGAGTGTGAATGTCTGTGTGTGTGTGAATGTCGGTGTGTGTGGATGTGTGTATGTGTGTGAATGCCTGTGTGTGTCTGTATGTGTGTGTGAATGTCTGTGTGTGTGTGAATGTCTGTGCGTGTGTGTGTGTGTAAATGTCTGTGAGAGTGTGTGTGTGTTCATGTGAATGTCTGTGTGTGTGAGGGAATGACTGTGTGTATGTGTGTGCAAATGTCTGAGTGTGTGTGAATGTCTGAGTGTGCGTGTATGTGAATGTCAGTGTGTGTGTGTGTGAATGTCTGTGTGTGTGAATGTGTGTGTGAATGTCTGTTTGTTTGTGTGTGTGTGAATGTCTGTGTGTGTGTGTGAATGTCTGTGTGTGTGAATGTGTGTGTGAATTTCTGTGTGTGTGTGTGTGTGTGTGTGAATGTTTGTGCGTGTGTTTGTGTGAATGTCTTTGCATGTGTGTGTGTGAATGTCTGTCCATGTGTGTGAATGTCTGTGTGTGTGTGTGAACGTCTGTGTGTGTGTGTGCGTGAATTTCTGTGTGCGTGTGTGTGTGTGTGTGTGAATGACTGTGTGTGTGTGTATGTTTGTGAATGTCTGTGCATGTGTGTGCGCGAATGTCTGTGTGTATGCATGAGAACATCTGTGTTTGTGTGTGAATGTCTGTGTGTGCATGTGTGAATGCCTGTGCGTGCGAATGTTAATCGGTGTGTGTGAATGTCTGTGTGTTGCGGGTGAATGTTAATGTTTGTGTGTGAATGACTGTGTGTATGTGTGCAAATGTCTGAGTGTTTGTGAATGTCTGTGTGTGTGTGTGAATGTCAGTGTGTATGTGTGTGAATGTTTGTGTGTTTCTGTGAATGTCTGTGTTTGTACAAATGTCTGTGTTTGTGAATGTGAGTGTGTGCCTGTGAATGTGTGTGGAAGTGTGTGTGAATGTCTGGGTGTTTGTGTCTGTATGTCTGTGTGTGTGTCTGTGTGTGAATCTGTGTGTGTCTGTGTTGGTGAATGTGTGTGAGTGTGTGAGAATGTGCGTGATTCTATGTGTGCGTGCATGTATGTATGCGTGAGTGTATGTGTGTGTGAGTGCATGTGCGTGTGAATGTCTGTGTGTGTGTGTGTGTGAATGTCTGTGAGTGTGTGTGTTTGTGTGTGTGTGTGTGTGTGTGTGTGTGTGCGTGTGAATGTCTGTGTGTGTGTGTGTGTGTGTGCAAATGTCTGAGTGTGTGTGAGCGAATGACTGTGTGTATGTCTGTGCAAATGTCCGAGTGTGTGTGAATGTCTGTGCGTGTGTGCAAATGTCTGAGTGTGTGTGAATGTCTGTGTGTGTGTGTGTGAATGTCAGTGTGTATGTGTGTGAATGTTTGAGTGTTTCTGCAAATGTCTGCGTGTGTACAAATGTCTGTGTTTGTGAATGTGAGTGTGTGCCTGTGAATGTTTGTGTGTGGAAGTGTGTGTCTGTGTGTGTGAATGACTGTGTGTGTGTGTGAGTGTGTGTATGTCTGTGTGTGTGTCTGTGTGTGAATCAGTGTGTGTCTGTGTTTGTGATGTTTGTGAGTGTGTAAGAATGTGCGTGAGTGTATGTGTGTGAGTGTGTGAATATCTGTGTGTGTGCATGAATGTCTGTGTGTGTGTGTCTGTGTGTGTATGTGTGAATGTCTGTGTGTGTGTGTGTCTGTGTGTGTGTGTGTGAATGTCTGTGTGTGTGTGAATGTGTGTGTGTGTGTGTGTGAATGTCCCTGTGTGTGTGTGTGAATGTCCCTGTGTGTGTGTGAATGTCAGTGTGTGTGTGTGTGTGTGTGTGTGTGAATCTGTGTGTGTGTGTGTGAATGTCTGTGTGTGTGTGTGTGTGAATGTCTGTGTGTGTGTGTGTGTGTGTGTGTGTGTGTGAATGTCCCTGTGTGTGTGTGTGAATGTCCCTGTGTGTGTGTGTGTGAATGTCAGTGTGTGTGTGTGTGTGTGAGTGTGTGTGTGTGTGTGTGTGTGTGTGTGTGAATGTCTGTGTGTGTGTGAATGTCTGTGTGTGTGTGTCTTTGTGTGTGTGTGGGTCTGTGTGTGTTTGTGTGAATGTCTGTGTGTGTGTGTGTGTGAATGTGTGTGTGTGTGAATGTCTGTGACTGTGTGTGTGAGAATGTCTGTGTGTGCGTGTGAATGTCTGTGTGTGTGTCTGAATGTCTGTGTGTGTGAATGTGTGTGTGAATGTCTGTTTGTATGTGTGTGTGTGAATGTCTGTGTGTGTGTGTGAATGTGTGTGTGTATGTGTGTGTGAATTTCTCTGTGTGTGTGTGTGTGTGTGTGTGTGAATGTTTGTGCGTGTGTTTGTGTGAATGTCTTTGCATGTGTGTGTGTGAATGTCTGTCCATGTGTGTGAATGTCTGTGTGTGTGTGTGAACGTCTGTGTGTGTGTGTGTGAATGTCAGTGTGTATGTGTGTGAATGTTTCAGTGTGTGTAAGAATGTGTGTGAGTGTATGTGTGTGTGAGTGTGTGAATATCTGTGTGTGTGTGCATGAATGTCTGTGTGTGTGTGTCTGCGTGTGTGTGCATGAATGTCTGTGTGTGTGTGTCTGTGTGTGTGTGTGTGTGTGTGACTGTGTGTGTGTGTGAATGTCTGTGTGTGTGTGAATGTGTGTGTGTGTGAATGTCCGTGTGTGTGTGTGTGAATGTCTGTGTGTGTGTGTGTGTGTGCGTGTGAATATGTGTGTGTGTGTGTATGAGTGTGTGTGTGTGTATGTGAATGTTTGTGTGAATATGTGTGTGTGTGAATGTCTGTGTGTGTCTCTGTTTGTGTCAATATCTGTGTGTGTGTATGTGTGAAAGGCTGTGTGTGTTTGTGTGTGTGTGTGTGCGAATGTCTGTGCGTGTGTGTGTGCAAATGTCTGTGTTTATGCATGAGAATGTCTGTGTTTTTGTCTGAATGCCTGTGTGTGAGTGCAGGAATGTCTGAGTGTGTGTGTGTGTGTGTGTGTGTGTCTGTGTGTGTGTGTGTGAGTGTGTGTGTGTGTGTGTGAATGTCTGTGTGTGTGTGTCTTTGTGTGTGTGTGTGTCTGTGTGTGTGTGTGTGTGTGAATGTCTGTGTGTGCATGTGAATGTCTGTGTTTGTGTGTGTGAGTGTCTGTGTGTGTGAATGTGTGTGTGAATGTCTGTTTGTATGTGTGTGTGTGAATGTCTGTGTGTGTGTGTGAATGTCTGTGTGTATGAATGTGTATGTGTGTGTGAATTTCTGTGTGTGTGTGTGTGTGTGTGTGTGTGTGTGTGAATGTTTGTGCGTGTGTTTGTGTGAATGTCTTTGCATGTGTGTGTGTGAATGTCTGTCCATGTGTGTGAATGTCTGTGTGTGTGTGTGAACGTCTGTGTGTGTGTGTGTGAATTTCTGTGTGCGTGTGTGTGTGTGTGTGAATGTCTGTGTGTGTGTGTGTTTTTGTGAATGTCTGTGCATGTGTGTGCGTGAATGTCTGTGTGTATGCATGAGAACATCTGTGTTTGTGTGTGAATGTCTGTGTGTGCATGTGTGAATGCCTGTGCGTGCGAATGTTAATCGGTGTGTGTGAATGTCTGTGTGTTGCGGGTGAATGTTAATGTGTGTGTGTGAATGACTGTGTGTATGTGTGCAAATGTCTGAGTGTTTGTGAATGTCTGTGTGTGTGTGTGAATGTCAGTGTGTATGTGTGTGAATGTTTGTGTGTTTCTGCGAATGTCTGTGTGTGTACAAATATCTGTGTTTGTGAATGTGAGTGTGTGCCTGTGAATGTGTGTGGAAGTGTGTGTGAATGTCTGGGTGTTTGTGCCTGTATGTCTGTGTGTGTGTCTGTGTGTGAATCTGTGTGTGTCTGTGTTGGTGAATGTGTGTGAGTGTGTGAGAATGTGTGTGATTCTATGTGTGCGTGCATGTATGTGTGCGTGAGTGTATGTGTGTGTGAGTGCATGTGCGTGTGAATGTCTGTGTGTGTGTGTGTGTGTGTGTGTGTGTGTGTGTGTGTGAATGTCTGTGTGTGTGTGAGTGTGTGTGTGTGCAAATGTCTGAGTGTGTGTGAGCGAATGACTGTGTGTATGTCTGTGCAAATGACCGAGTGTGTGTGAATGTCTGTGCGTGTGTGCAAATGTCTGAGTGTGTGTGAATGTCTGTGTGTGTGTGTGAATGTCAGTGTGTATGTGTGTGAATGTTTGAGTGTTTCTGTGAATGTCTGTGTGTGTACAAATGTCTGTGTTTGTGAATGTGAGTGTATGCCTGTGAATGTTTGTGTGTGGAAGTGTGTGTCTGTGTGTGTGAATGTCTGTGTGTGTGTCTGTGTGTGTGTGTCTGTGTGTGTGTCTGTGTGTGAATCAGTGTGTGTCTGTGTTTGTGAATGTTTGTGAGTGTGTAAGAATGTGCGTGAGTGTATGTGTGTGTGAATGTGTGAATATCTGTGTGTGTGCATGAATGTCTGTGTGTGTGTGTCTGTGTGTGTGTGTGCAAATGTCTCTGTGTGTGTGTCTGTGTGTGTGTGTGCAAATGTCTGTGTGTGTGTCTGTGTGTGTGTGTGAATGTCTGTGTGTGTGTGAATGTGTGTGTGTGTGAATGTCCGTGTGTGTGTGTGTGTGAATGTTGGTGTGTGTGTGTGTGTGAATGTCTGTGTGTGTGTGTGTGTGTGTGAATGTCTGTGTGTGTGTGTGTATGTGAATGTTTGTGTGAATGTGTTTGTGTGTGAATGTCTGTGTGTGTCTGTGTTTGTGTCAATGTCTGTGTGTGTGTATGTGTGAAAGGCTGTGTGTGTTTGTGTGTGTGTGTGTGTGTGTGCGAATGTCTGTGCGTGTGTGTGTGCGAATGTCTGTGTGTATGCATGAGAATGTCTGTGTTCTTGTCTGAATGCCTGTGTGTATGTGCAGGAATGTCTGAGTGTGTGTGTGTGTGTGTGTGTGTGTGTGTGTGTGTGTGTGTGTGTGTGTGTGTGTGTGTGGGTGTGTGTGTGTGTGGGTGGGTGGGTGGGTGCGTGTGTGTGTGTGTGTGTGAATATCTGTCTGTGTGTGTCTTTGTGTGTGTGTGTGTGTCTGTGAATGTCTGTGTGTGTGTGTGAATGTGTGTGTGTGTGAATGTCTGTGTCTGTGTGTGTGAGAATTTCTGTGTGTGTTTGTGAATGTCTGTGTGTGTGTGTGTGAATGTCTGTGTGTGTGTGAATGTCTGTGTGTGTGTGTGTGTGTGTGTATGTGTGTGTGTGAATGTCTGTGTGTGTGAGAGTGTGTGTGCAAATGTCTGAGTGTGTGTGAGTGAATGACTGTGTGTATGTCTGTGCAAATGTCCGAGTGTGTGTGAATGTCTGTGTGTGTGCAAATGACTGAGTGTGTGTGAATGTCAGTGTGTATGTGTGTGAATGTTTGAGTGTTTCTGCGAATGTCTGTGTGCACAAATGTCTGTGTTTGTGAATGTGAGTGTGTGCCTGTGAATGTTTGTGTGTGGAAGTGTGTGTCTGTGTATGTGAATGTCTGGGTGTGTGTGTGTGTGTATGTCTGTGTGTGTGTCTGTGTGTGAATCAGAATGTGTCTGTGTTTGTGAATGTTTGTGAGTGTGTAAGAATGTGTGTGAGTGTATGTGTGTGTGAGTGTGTGAATATCTGTGTGTGTGCATGAATGTCTGTGTGTGTGTGTGAATGTGTGTGTGTGTGTGAGAATGTCTGTGTTTGTGTGTGAATGTATGTGTGTGTGTGTGTGTGTGAATGTGTGTGTGTGTGTGTGTGTGTGTGTGTGTGTGTGTGTGTGTGTGTGTGTGAATGTGTGTGTATGTGAATGTGTGTGTGTGTGTGAATGTCTGTGTGTGTCTGTGTTTGTGTCAATGTCTGTGTGTGTGTATGTGTGAAAGGCTGTGTGTGTTTGTGTGTGTGTGTGTGTGTGTGTGTGTGAATGTCCGTGCGTGTGTGTGCGCGAATGTCTGTGTGTATGCATGAGAATGTCTGTGTTTGTGTGTGAATGCGTGTGTGTGTGTGTGTGTGTGTGTGTGTGTGTGTGCATGTCTGTGTGTGTGTGTGTTTGTGTCTGTGTGTGTGTGTGTGAATGTCTGTATGTGTGTGTGAATGTGTGTGTGTGAAGGTCTGTGTGTGTGTGTGTGAGAGTGTCTGTGTGTGTGTGTGAATGTCTGTGTGTGTGTGTGTGTGTGTGTGTGTGTGTGTGTGTGTGTGAATGACTGTGTGTGTGAATGTGTGTGTGTGTGTGTGAATGACTGTGTGTGTGTGTGCGCGCATGTCTGTGTCTATGCATGAGAATGTGTGTGCTTGTCTGTGAATGTGTGTGTGTGTGTGTGAGCAGGAATGTGTGTCTGTGTGTGTGTGTGTGTGTGCGTGCGTGTGTGTGTGTGTGCGTGTGTGTGTGAATGTCTGTGTGTGTGTGTGTGTCTGTCTGTCTGTGTGTGTGTGAATGTCTGTGTGTGTGTGTGAATGTTTGTGCGTGTGTTTGTGTGAATGTCTTTGCATGTGTGTGTGTGAATGTCTGTCCATGTGTGTGAATGTCTGTGTGTGTGTGTGAACGTCTGTGTGTGTGTGTGTGAATTTCTGTGTGCGTGTGTGTGTGTGTGTGAATGTCTGTGTGTGTGTGTGTTTTTGTGAATGTCTGTGCATGTGTGTGCGTGAATGTCTGTGTGTATGCATGAGAACATCTGTGTTTGTGTGTGAATGTCTGTGTGTGCATGTGTGAATGCCTGTGCGTGCGAATGTTAATCGGTGTGTGTGAATGTCTGTGTGTTGCGGGTGAATGTTAATGTGTGTGTGTGAATGACTGTGTGTATGTGTGCAAATGTCTGAGTGTTTGTGAATGTCTGTGTGTGTGTGTGAATGTCAGTGTGTATGTGTGTGAATGTTTGTGTGTTTCTGCGAATGTCTGTGTGTGTACAAATATCTGTGTTTGTGAATGTGAGTGTGTGCCTGTGAATGTGTGTGGAAGTGTGTGTGAATGTCTGGGTGTTTGTGCCTGTATGTCTGTGTGTGTGTCTGTGTGTGAATCTGTGTGTGTCTGTGTTGGTGAATGTGTGTGAGTGTGTGAGAATGTGTGTGATTCTATGTGTGCGTGCATGTATGTGTGCGTGAGTGTATGTGTGTGTGAGTGCATGTGCGTGTGAATGTCTGTGTGTGTGTGTGTGTGTGTGTGTGTGTGTGTGTGTGTGAATGTCTGTGTGTGTGTGAGTGTGTGTGTGTGCAAATGTCTGAGTGTGTGTGAGCGAATGACTGTGTGTATGTCTGTGCAAATGACCGAGTGTGTGTGAATGTCTGTGCGTGTGTGCAAATGTCTGAGTGTGTGTGAATGTCTGTGTGTGTGTGTGAATGTCAGTGTGTATGTGTGTGAATGTTTGAGTGTTTCTGTGAATGTCTGTGTGTGTACAAATGTCTGTGTTTGTGAATGTGAGTGTATGCCTGTGAATGTTTGTGTGTGGAAGTGTGTGTCTGTGTGTGTGAATGTCTGTGTGTGTGTCTGTGTGTGTGTGTCTGTGTGTGTGTCTGTGTGTGAATCAGTGTGTGTCTGTGTTTGTGAATGTTTGTGAGTGTGTAAGAATGTGCGTGAGTGTATGTGTGTGTGAATGTGTGAATATCTGTGTGTGTGCATGAATGTCTGTGTGTGTGTGTCTGTGTGTGTGTGTGCAAATGTCTCTGTGTGTGTGTCTGTGTGTGTGTGTGCAAATGTCTGTGTGTGTGTCTGTGTGTGTGTGTGAATGTCTGTGTGTGTGTGAATGTGTGTGTGTGTGAATGTCCGTGTGTGTGTGTGTGTGAATGTTGGTGTGTGTGTGTGTGTGAATGTCTGTGTGTGTGTGTGTGTGTGTGAATGTCTGTGTGTGTGTGTGTATGTGAATGTTTGTGTGAATGTGTTTGTGTGTGAATGTCTGTGTGTGTCTGTGTTTGTGTCAATGTCTGTGTGTGTGTATGTGTGAAAGGCTGTGTGTGTTTGTGTGTGTGTGTGTGTGTGTGCGAATGTCTGTGCGTGTGTGTGTGCGAATGTCTGTGTGTATGCATGAGAATGTCTGTGTTCTTGTCTGAATGCCTGTGTGTATGTGCAGGAATGTCTGAGTGTGTGTGTGTGTGTGTGTGTGTGTGTGTGTGTGTGTGTGTGTGTGTGTGTGTGTGTGTGTGGGTGTGTGTGTGTGTGGGTGGGTGGGTGGGTGCGTGTGTGTGTGTGTGTGTGAATATCTGTCTGTGTGTGTCTTTGTGTGTGTGTGTGTGTCTGTGAATGTCTGTGTGTGTGTGTGAATGTGTGTGTGTGTGAATGTCTGTGTCTGTGTGTGTGAGAATTTCTGTGTGTGTTTGTGAATGTCTGTGTGTGTGTGTGTGAATGTCTGTGTGTGTGTGAATGTCTGTGTGTGTGTGTGTGTGTGTGTATGTGTGTGTGTGAATGTCTGTGTGTGTGAGAGTGTGTGTGCAAATGTCTGAGTGTGTGTGAGTGAATGACTGTGTGTATGTCTGTGCAAATGTCCGAGTGTGTGTGAATGTCTGTGTGTGTGCAAATGACTGAGTGTGTGTGAATGTCAGTGTGTATGTGTGTGAATGTTTGAGTGTTTCTGCGAATGTCTGTGTGCACAAATGTCTGTGTTTGTGAATGTGAGTGTGTGCCTGTGAATGTTTGTGTGTGGAAGTGTGTGTCTGTGTATGTGAATGTCTGGGTGTGTGTGTGTGTGTATGTCTGTGTGTGTGTCTGTGTGTGAATCAGAATGTGTCTGTGTTTGTGAATGTTTGTGAGTGTGTAAGAATGTGTGTGAGTGTATGTGTGTGTGAGTGTGTGAATATCTGTGTGTGTGCATGAATGTCTGTGTGTGTGTGTGAATGTGTGTGTGTGTGTGAGAATGTCTGTGTTTGTGTGTGAATGTATGTGTGTGTGTGTGTGTGTGAATGTGTGTGTGTGTGTGTGTGTGTGTGTGTGTGTGTGTGTGTGTGTGTGTGAATGTGTGTGTATGTGAATGTGTGTGTGTGTGTGAATGTCTGTGTGTGTCTGTGTTTGTGTCAATGTCTGTGTGTGTGTATGTGTGAAAGGCTGTGTGTGTTTGTGTGTGTGTGTGTGTGTGTGTGTGTGAATGTCCGTGCGTGTGTGTGCGCGAATGTCTGTGTGTATGCATGAGAATGTCTGTGTTTGTGTGTGAATGCGTGTGTGTGTGTGTGTGTGTGTGTGTGTGTGTGTGCATGTCTGTGTGTGTGTGTGTTTGTGTCTGTGTGTGTGTGTGTGAATGTCTGTATGTGTGTGTGAATGTGTGTGTGTGAAGGTCTGTGTGTGTGTGTGTGAGAGTGTCTGTGTGTGTGTGTGAATGTCTGTGTGTGTGTGTGTGTGTGTGTGTGTGTGTGTGTGTGTGTGTGAATGACTGTGTGTGTGAATGTGTGTGTGTGTGTGTGAATGACTGTGTGTGTGTGTGCGCGCATGTCTGTGTCTATGCATGAGAATGTGTGTGCTTGTCTGTGAATGTGTGTGTGTGTGTGTGAGCAGGAATGTGTGTCTGTGTGTGTGTGTGTGTGTGCGTGCGTGTGTGTGTGTGTGCGTGTGTGTGTGAATGTCTGTGTGTGTGTGTGTGTCTGTCTGTCTGTGTGTGTGTGAATGTCTGTGTGTGTGTGTGAATGTGTGTGTGTGTGAAGGTCTCTGTGTGTGTGAGAATGTCTGTGTTTGTGTGTGAATGTATGTGTGTGCATGTGTGAATGCCCGTGCATGTGAATGTTAATGGGTGTGTGTGAATGTCTGTGTCTTACGGGTAAATGTTAATGTTTGTGTGTGAATCTCTGTTTGCGTGTATGTGTGTGTGAATGTCTGAGTGTGTGTGTCGTGTGTGTGAATGTCTGTGTGTGTCTGTGTGTAAATGTCTATGCGTGTGTGTGTGTGCATGTGAAGGTCTGTGTGTATGAGTGTGTCTGTGAATATTTGTGTGTATGTGTGTGTCTGTGAATGGACGTGTGTGTGTGTGAATGTCTGTGTGTGTGTGTGTGAATGTGTGTGTGTGCATGTGAATGTCTGTGTGTGTGTGTGTGTGAATGTCTGTGTGTGTGTGTGTGAATGTGTGTGTGTGTGAATGTCTGTGTGTGTGTATGTGTGAATTTCTGTGTGCATGTGTGTGTGTGTTTAAATGTCTGTGTGTGTGTGAATGTGAGTGTGTGCCTGTGAATGAGTGTGTGTGTGTGAGTGTCTGTGTCTGTGTGTTTGTGTGAATGTCTGTGTCTGTCTGCAAATCTCTGTGTTTGTGTGACTGTTAGTGTGTGCCCGTGAATGTGAGTGTGTGTGAAAGCGTTTGTGTGTGAATGATTGTGTGTGAGAATGTATGTGTATGAGCATAATGGTGTGTGTTTGTGTGTGAATGTGTGTGCATGTGAATGTCTGTGTTTGTGTGCATGTGAACATGTGTGTGTGTGTGTGTCTGTGTGTGAATCTGTGTGTAACTGTGTTTGTGAATGTGTGTGAATGTGTGTGAGTCTATGTGTGTGTGAATGTCTGTGTGTGTGAATGTCTGTGTGTGTGTGTGTGAGAGAGAGAGAGTATCTGTGTCTGTGTGAATGTCTGTGTGTGTTAATGTGTGTATCCGTGTTTGTGTGTGTGTGTGTGAATGTCTGTGTGTGTGTGTGTGTGAATGTCTGTGTGTGTGTGTGAATGTCTGTGTGTGTGTGTGTAGGTGAATGTTTGTGTGAATGTGTTTGTGTGTGAATGTCTGTGTGTGTCTGTGTTTGTGTCAATGTCTGTGTGTGTGTATGTGTGAAAGGCTGTGTGTGTTTGTGTGTGGGTGTGTGTGTGTGTGTGTGCGAATGTCTGTGCGTGTGTGTGTGCGAATGTCTGTGTGTATGCATGAGAATGTCTGTGTTTTTGTCTGAATGCCTGTGTGTATGTGCAGGAATGTCTGTGTGTGTGTGTGTGTGTGTGTGTGTGTGTGTGTGTGTGTGTGTGTGTGTGTGTGTGTGTGTGTGTGTGTGTGTGGGTGGGTGGGTGGGTGGGTGGGTGTGTGTGGGTGGGTGGGTGCGTGTGTGTGTGTGTGTGTGAATATCTGTGTGTGTGTGTCTTTGTGTGTGTGTGTGTGTCTGTGAATGTCTGTGTGTGTGTGTGTGAATGTGTGTGTGTGTGAATGTCTGTGTCTGTGTGTGTGAGAATGTCTGTGTGTGTTTGTGAATGTCTGTGTGTGTGTGTGTGAGAATGTCTGTGTGTGTGTGAATGTCTGTGTGTGTGTGTGTGTGTGTGTGTGTGAATGACTTTGTGTGTGAATGTGTGTGTGTGTGTGTGAATGTCTGTGCGTGTGTGTGCGCGCATGTCTGTGTGTATGCATGAGAATGTGTGTGCTTGTCTGTGAATGTGTGTGTGTGTGAGCGGGAATGTGTGTGTGTGTGTGTGTGTGTGTGTGTGTGTGTGTGTGTGTGTGTGTGTGTGTGTGTGTGAATGTCTGTGTGTGTGTGTCTGTGTGTGTGTGTGTGTGAATGTCTGTGTGTGTGTGTGAATGTGTGTGTGTGTGAAGGTCTGTGTGTGTGTGTGTGTGTGTGTGTGAGAATGTCTGTGTTTGTGTGTGAATGTATGTGTGTGCATGTGTGAATGCCCGTGCATGTGAATGTTAATGGGTGTGTGTGAATGTCTGTGTCTTGCGGGTAAATGTTAATGTTTGTGCGTGAATCTCTGTTTGCGTGTATGTGTGTGTGAATGTCTGAGTGTGTGTGTCGTGTGTGTGAATGTCTGTGTGTGTCTGTGTGTAAATGTCTATGTGTGTGTGTGTGTGTGTGTGTGTGTGAATGTCTGTGTGTGTGCGTGTGAAGGTCTGTGTGTATGAGTGTGTCTGTGAATATTTGTGTGTATGTGTGTGTCTGTGAATGGACGTGTGTGTGTGAATGTCTGTGTGTGTGTGTGTGAATGTATGTGTGTGCATGTGAATGTCTGTGTGTGTGTGTGTGTGTGAATGCCTGTGTGTGTGTGTGTGTGAATGTGTGTGTGTGTGAATGTCTGTGTGTGTGTGTGTGTGTGTGTGAATGTCTGTGTGTGTGTATGTGTGAATTTCTGTGTGTATGCGTGTGTGTGTATGTGTGAATTTCTGTGTGCATGTGTGTGTGTGTTTAAATGTCTGTGTGTGTGTGAATGTGAGTGTGTGCCTGTGAATGAGTGTGTGTGTGTGAGTGTCTGTGTCTGTGTGTTTGTGTGAATGTCTGTGTCTGTCTGCAAATCTCTGTGTTTGTGTGAATGTCTGTGTGTGTATGAATGTCTGTGTGTGTGAGTATCTGTGTCTGAGTGAATGTCTCTGTGTGTGAATATGTGTATCCGTGTGTCTGTGTGTGTGTGTGTGTGTGAATGTCTGTGCATGTGAATGTTAATGTGTGTGTGTGAATGTCTGTTTGCATGTGTGTGTGTAAATGTCTGAGAGTGCGTGTGAATGTCTGTGTTTGTGTGCGTGAATGTCTGTGTGTGTATGTGTGAATTTCTGTTTGTGTGTGTGTGTGTGTGAATGTCCGTGCATGTGTGTGCGTGAATGTCTGTGTGTATGCATGAGAATGTCCGTGTTTGTGTGTGAATGCCTGTGTGTGTGTGTGTGTGTGTGTGTGTGTGTGTGTGTGTGTGTGTGTGTGTGTGTGTGTGTGTGTGAATGTCTGTGTGTGTGTGTGTGTTTGTGTCTGTGTGTGTGTGTGTGAATGTCTGTATGTGTGTGTGAATGTGTGTGTGTGAAGGTCTGTGTGTGTGTGTGTGAGAATGTCTGTGTGTGTGTGTGAATGTCTGTGTGTGTGTGTTTGTGTGTGAATGTCTGTGTGTGTGTGTGTGTGTGTGAATGTCTGTGTGGGTGTGTGTGTGAATGTCTGTGTGTGTGAATGTGTGTGTGTGTGTGAATGTCTGTGTGTGTGTGTGTGTGTGTGTGTGTGAATGTCTGTGTGCGTGTGTGTGTGTGAATGTCTGTGTGCGTGTGTGTGTGTGAATGTCTGTGTGTGTGAATACGTGTGTGTGAATGTGTGTGTGTGTGTACGTGTGTGTTTGTGCGAATGTCTGTGTGTGTATGTGAGAATGTCTGTGTGTGTGTGTGAATCTCTGTGTGTGTGTGCGTGAATGTCTGTGTGTGTGTCTGTGTGAATGATTGTGTGTGTGTGTGTGTGTGTGAATGTCTATGTGTGTGTGTGAATGTCTGTGTGTGTGTGAATGTGTATGTGTGTGAATGTCTGTGCATGTCTGTGAGAGTGTGTGTGTTTGTGTGAATGTCTGTGTGTGTGTGAGCGAATGACTGTGTGTATGTGTGTGCAAATGTCTCAGTGTGTGTGAATGACTGTGTGTATGTGTATGTAAATGTCTGAGTGTGTGTGAATGACTGAGTGTGTGTGTGTGAATGTCGGTGTGTATGTATGTGAATGTTTGTGTGTTTCTGCGAATGTCTGTTTGTGTACAAATGACTGTGTTTGTGAATGTGAGTGTGTGCCTGAAAATGTGTGTGTGTGGAAGTGTGTGTGAATGTCTGGGTGTTTGTGTGTGTATGTCTGTGTGTGTGTCTGTGTGTGAATCTGTGTGTCTCTGTGTTTGTGAATGTGTGTGAGTGTGTAAGAATGTGTGTGAGTGTATGTGTGTGCGTGTGTATGCGTGCGTGAGTGTATGTGTGTGTGAGTGCATGTGCATGTGAATGTCTGTGTGTGTGTGTGTGTGTGTGAATGTCTGTGTGTGTGTGTGTGTGTGTGTGTGAAGGTCTGTGTTTGTGTGTGTGTGTGTGTGTGTGTGTGTGTGAATGTCTGTGTTTGTGTGAGTGTGTGTGTGTGTGTGTGTGAATGTCTGTGTGTGTGTGAGCGAATGACTGTGTGTATGTGAGTGCAAATGTCTGAGTGTGTGTTAGCGATTGACTGTGAGTATGTGTATGCAAATGTCTGAGTGTGTGTGAATGACTGTGTGTATGTGTGTGCAAATGTCTGAGTGTGTGTGAATGTCTGTGTGTGTGTGTGTGAATGTCAGTGTGTATGTGTGTGAATGCTTGTGTGTTTCTGTGAATGTCTGTGTGTGTACAAATGTCTGTGTTTGTGAATGTGAGTGTGTGCCTGTGAATGTTTGTGTGTGGAAGTGTGTGTGAATGTCTGGGTGTGTTTGTGTCTGTATGTCTGTGTGTGTGTCTGTGTGTGAATCTGTGTGTGTCTGTGTTTGTGAATGTGTGTGAGTGTGTAAGAATGTGCGTGAGTGTAAGTGTGCGTGCGTGTATGTGTGCGTGCGTGTATCTGTCCGTGAGTGTATGTGTTTGTGAGTGCATGTGCATGTGAATGTCTGTGTGTGTGTGTGTGTGTGTGTGTGTGAATGTCTGTGTGTGTGTGCGAATGACTGTGTGTATGTGTGTGCAAATGTCTGAGTGTGTGTGAGCAAATGACTGTGTGTACGTGTGTGCAAATGTCTGAGTGTGTGTGAATGACTGTGTGTATGTGTGCAAATGTCTGAGTGTGTGTGAATGTCGGTGTGTGTGTGTGAAAGTCAGTGTGTATGTGTCTGAATTTTTGTGTGTTTCTGCGAATGTCTTTGTGTGTACAAATGTCTGTGTTTGTGAATGTGAGTGTGTGCCTGTGAATGTTTGTGTGTGGAAGTGTGTGTGAATGTCTGGGTGTTTGTGTGTGTATGTCTGTGTGTGTGTCTGTGTGTGAATCTGTGTGTGTCCGTTTTGGTGAATGTGTGTGAGTGTGTGAGGGTGTGCGTGCGTGTATGTGTGCATGGGTGTATGTGTGTGTGAGTGCATGTGCGTGTGAATGTCTGTGTGTGTGTAAATGTCTGTGTGTGTGTGTGTGTGTGTGTGTGTGTGTGTGTGTGAATGTCTGTGTGTGTGAGAGTGTGTGTGTGCAAATGTCTGAGTGTGTGTGAGCGAATGACTGTGTGTATGTCAGTGCAAATGTCCGAGTGTGTGTGAATGTCTGTGTATGTGTGCAAATGACTGAGTGTGTGTGAATGTCAGTGTGTATGTGTGTGAATGTTTGAGTGTTTCTGCGAATGTCTGTGTGCACAAATGTCTGTGTTTGTGAATGTGAGTGTGTGCCTGTGAATGTTTGTGTGTGGAAGTGTGTGTCTGTGTATGTGAATGTCTGGGTGTGTGTGTGTGTATGTCTGTGTGTGTGTCTGTGTGTGAATCAGTGTGTGTCTGTGTTTGTGAATGTTTGTGAGTGTGTAAGAATGTGTGTGAGTGTATGTGTGTGTGAGTGTGTGAATATCTGTGTGTGTGCATGAATGTCTGTGTGTGTGTGTGAATGTCTGTGTGTGTGTGTGTGTGAGAATGTCTGTGTTTGTGTGTGAATGTATGTGTGTGCATGTGTGAATGCCCGTGCATGTGAATGTTAATGGGTGTGTGTGAATGTCTGTGTCTTACGGGTAAATGTTAATGTTTGTGTGTGAATCTCTGTTTGCGTGTATGTGTGTGTGAATGTCTGAGTGTGTGTGTGTCGTGTGTGTGAATGTCTGTGTGTGTCTGTGTGTAAATGTCTATGTGTGTGTGCTAATGTGTGAATCTGTTTGTGTGTTTGTGCGAATGTCTATGTGTGTGCAAATTTCTGTGTGTGTGTGATTGTGTGTGTATGAATGTGTGTGTGCCTTGAATCTGAGTGTGTGTGAAATACAAGTGTCCAAGTGTGAATGTCTGTGTGTTTGTGAGAATGTTTGATTGTGAATATGTCAGTGTGTGTTTGTGTGTGCGAATGTCTGTATGTGTGTGTTGAATGTCTGTATGTGTGTGTGCAAATGTCTGTGTGTGTGTTTGTGTGAATGTCTGTGTGTGCGTGTGTATGTGTGTGTGCCAATATCTGTATGTGTGTGTGCGAATGTCTGTGTCTGTGTGTTTGTGTGAATGTCTGTGTGTGTGAATGTTTGTGTGTATGTATGTGAAGGTTTGTGTGTTTCTGCGAATGTCTGTTTGTGTACAAATGTCTGTGTTTGTGAATGTGAGTGTGTGCCTGAAAATGTTTGTGTGTGTGTGTGTGTGTGTGAAAGTCTGTGTGTATCTGTGTGCGTGTGAACGTCTGTGTTTGTGAATGTCTGTGCGTGTGTGTGCGCGAATGTCTGTGTGTATGCATGAGAACATCTGTGTTTGTGTGTGAATGTCTGTGTGTGCGTGTGTGAATGCCTGTGCGTGTGAATGTTAATGGGTGTGTGTGAATGTCTGTGTGTTGCGCGTGAATGTTAATGTTTGTGTGTGAATGTCTGTCTGCATGTATGTGTGTGTGAATGTCTGAGTATGTGTGTGTGTGTGTG
>JANJGN010000016.1:72185154-72190154 GCA_026770705.1 Isurus oxyrinchus
TGTGTGCAAATGTCTGAGTGTGTGTGAATGTCTGTGTGTGTGTGTGTGAATGTCAGTGTGTATGTGTGTGAATGCTTGTGTGTTTCTGTGAATGTCTGTGTGTGTACAAATGTCTGTGTTTGTGAATGTGAGTGTGTGCCTGTGAATGTTTGTGTGTGGAAGTGTGTGTGAATGTCTGGGTGTGTTTGTGTCTGTATGTCTGTGTGTGTGTCTGTGTGTGAATCTGTGTGTGTCTGTGTTTGTGAATGTGTGTGAGTGTGTAAGAATGTGCGTGAGTGTAAGTGTGCGTGCGTGTATGTGTGCGTGCGTGTATCTGTCCGTGAGTGTATGTGTTTGTGAGTGCATGTGCATGTGAATGTCTGTGTGTGTGTGTGTGTGTGTGTGTGTGAATGTCTGTGTGTGTGTGCGAATGACTGTGTGTATGTGTGTGCAAATGTCTGAGTGTGTGTGAGCAAATGACTGTGTGTACGTGTGTGCAAATGTCTGAGTGTGTGTGAATGACTGTGTGTATGTGTGCAAATGTCTGAGTGTGTGTGAATGTCGGTGTGTGTGTGTGAAAGTCAGTGTGTATGTGTCTGAATTTTTGTGTGTTTCTGCGAATGTCTTTGTGTGTACAAATGTCTGTGTTTGTGAATGTGAGTGTGTGCCTGTGAATGTTTGTGTGTGGAAGTGTGTGTGAATGTCTGGGTGTTTGTGTGTGTATGTCTGTGTGTGTGTCTGTGTGTGAATCTGTGTGTGTCTGTTTTGGTGAATGTGTGTGAGTGTGTGAGGGTGTGCGTGCGTGTATGTGTGCATGAGTGTATGTGTGTGTGAGTGCATGTGCGTGTGAATGTCTGTGTGTGTGTGAATGTCTGTGTGTGTGTGTGTGTGTGTGTGTGTGAATGTCTGTGTGTGTGAGAGTGTGTGTGTGCAAATGTCTGAGTGTGTGTGAGCGAATGACTGTGTGTATGTCTGTGCAAATGTCCGAGTGTGTGTGAATGTCTGTGTGTGTGTGCAAATGACTGAGTGTGTGTGAATGTCAGTGTGTGTGTGAGTATCTGCGTCTGAGTGAATGTCTCTGTGTGTGAATATGTGTATCCGTGAGTGTGTGTGTGTAAATGTCTGAGAGTGCGTGTGAATGTCTGTGTTTGTGTGCGTGAATGTCTGTGTGTGTATGTGTGAATTTCTGTTTGTGTGTGTGGATGTGTGTGTGAATTCCTGAGTCTGTTTGAATGTCTGGGTCTGTACGAATATCTGTGTGAGTGTGTGTGTGTGTGTGTGTGTGGAAAGTATGTTCATGTGTGAATGTCTGTGCCTATCTGTGTGTGAGTGAGTGTGTATGAGAATGTCTGTGTGTGTGTCAAATGTCTGTGTGTGTGTGCGTGCAAACATTTGTGTGTGAGAATGTGTGTGTGTGTGTGTGAGCGAATGACTGTATGTATATGTGTGCAAATGTCTGAGTGTGTGTGAATGTCTGTGTGTGTGTGTGTGAATGTCAGTGTGTATGTGTGTGAATGTTTGTGTGCTTCTGCAAATGTCTGTGTGTGTACAAAAGTCTGTGTGTTTCTGAATGTGTGTGTGCCTGTGAATGTTTGTGTGTGGACGTGAGTGTGTGTGAATGTGTGTGTGTCTGTGTGTCTGAATGTCTGTGTGTGTATGTGTGTGTGTGTGTGTGTGTGTGTGTGTGTGTGTGTGTGTGTGCGTCTGTGTGAATGTTTGTGTGTGTGAATGTCTGTGTGTGTGAATGCCTGTGTGTGCTCTGTGTGAATGCCTGTGTGTGCTCCGTGTGAATGACTGTGTGTGTGTGTGAATGACTCTGTGTGTGTGTGTGAATGTCTATGTGTGTGTTTGTGTGTGTGAATGTCTGTGTGTTTGTGTGTGTGTGTGTGTGAATGTCTATGTGTGTGTGAATGTCTGTGTGTGTGTGTATGTGTGAATGTCTGTGTGTATGTGTGTGTGTGTGTGTGTTTTTGAATGTCTGTGTGTGTGTGTGTGTGAATGTCTGTGTGTGTGAATGTCTGTGTGTGTGTGAGCGAATGACTGTGTGTATGTGTGTGCAAATGTCTGTGTGTGAATGACTGTGTGTATGTGTGTGCAAATGTCTGAGTGTGTGTGAATGTTTGTGTGTGTGTGTGTGTGTGTGAATGTCAGTGTTTATGTGTGTGAATGTTTGTGTGTTTCTGCGAATGTCTGTGTGTGTACAAATGTCTGTGTTTGTGAATGTGAGTGTGTGCCTGTGAATGTTTGTGTGTGAATGTCTTGGTGTTTGTGTCTGTATGTCTGTGTGTGTGTCTGTGTGTGAATCTGTGTGTCTCTGTGTTTGTGAATGTTTGTGAGTGTGTAAGAATGTGCGTGACTGTATGTGTGCATGCGTGTATGTGTGCGTGCGTGTATGTGTGTGTGGGTGCATGTGCGTGTGAATGTCTGTGTGTGTGTGTGTGAATGTCTGTGTGTCTGTGAGCGAATGACTGTGTGTATGTGTGTGCAAATGTCTGAGTGTGTGTGAATGTCTGTGTGTGTGTGCAAATGTATGAGTGTGTCTGCGTGTCGATGTCGATGTGTATGTGTGTGAATGTTTGTGTGTTTCTGCGAATGTCTGTGTGTGTACAAATGTCTGTGCTTGTGAATGTGAGTGTGTGCCTGTGAATGTTTGTGTGTGGAAGTGTGTGTCTGTGTGTGTGAATTTCTGTGTGTGTGTGTGTGTGTGTGTGTGTGTGTGTGTGTATGTCTGGGTGTGTGTGTGTGTATGTCTGTGTGTGTGTCTGTGTGTGAATCTCTGTGTGTCTGTGTTTGTGAATGTTTGTGAGTGTGTAAGAATTTGCGTGACTGTATGTGTGTGTGAGTGTGTGAATGTCTGTGTGTGTGTGAATGTCTGTGTGTGTGAGTGTGTGTGTGAATGTCTGTGTGTGTGTGTGTGTGTGTGTAAATGTCTGTGTGTGTGAATGTGTGTGTGTATGTGTGTGTGAATTTCAGTGTGTGTGCATGTGTGTGTGTGAATGTCTGTCCATGTGTGTGAATGTCTGTGTGTGTGTGTAAATGTCTGTGTGTGTGTGTGTGTGTGGTGTGTGTGTGTGTGTGTGTGTGTGTGAATGTCTGTGTGTGTGTGTGTGTTTGTGAATGTCTGTGTGTGTGTGCGCGCGAATGTCTGTGTGTATGCATGAGAACATCTGTGTTTGTGTGTGAATGTCTGTGTGTGCATGTGTGAATGCCTGTGCGTGCGAATGTTAATCGGTGTGTGTGAATGTCTGTGTGTTGTGGGTGAATGTTAATATTTGTGTGTGAATGTCTGGTTGCATGTTTTTGTGTGAATGAGTGTGTGTGTCTGTGTGTGTGAATGTCTATTTGTGTGTGTGTTTGTGAATGTCTGTGTGTGTGTGTGATTGTCTATGTGTGTCTGTGTGTGTGTGTGAATGTCTGTGTGTGTGTGTGTGTGAATGTCTGTGTGTGTGTGTGTGAATGTGTTTGTGTGTAATGTGAATGTCTGTGTGTATGTGTGTGTCTGTGAATATCTGTGTGTATGTGTGTGTCTGTGAATATCTGTATGTATGTATCTGTGAATGTACGTGTGTGTGTGAATATCTGTGTGTATGTGTGTGTGTGTGTGTGTGAATGTCTGCGTGTGGACGTGAGTGTGTGTGTGAAAGTCTGTTTGTGAGTGTGTGTCTGTGTGTGTGTGTGAATGTCGGTGTGTGTTTGTGTGAATGTGTGTGTGTGTGTGAATGCCTGTTTGTGTGTGTGTGTGTGTGAATGTCTGTTTGTGTGAATGTGTGTGTGTGTGAATGTCTGTGTGTATGTGTGAATCTGTTTGTGTGTTTGCGCGAATGTCTATGTGTGTGCAAATTTCTGTGTGTGTGTGATTGTGTGTGTATGAATGTGTGTGTGCCTGTGAATCTGAGTGTGTGTGAAATACGAGTGTCTATGTGTGAATGTCTGTGTGTGTGTGTGAATGTCTGTGCATGTGAATGTTAATGTGTGTGTGTGAATATCTGTTTGCATGTGTGTGTGTAAATGTCTGAGAGAGTGCATGTGAAGGTCTGTGTTTATGTGCGTGAATGTCTGTGTGTGTATGTGTGAATTTCTGTTTGTGTGTGTGGATGTGTGTGTGAATTCCTGAGTCTGTTTGAATGTCTGGGTCTGTACGAATATCTGTGTGAGTGTGTGTGTGTGTGTGTGTGAATGTCTGTGTGTGTGTGTGTGTGTGTGTGTGTGTGTGAATGTCTGTGTTTGTGTGAGTGTGTGTGTTTGTGTGAATGTCTGTGTGTGTGTGAGCGAATGACTGTGTGTATGTGTGTGCAAATGTCTGTGTGTGAATGACTTTGTGTATGTGTGTGCAAATGTCTGAGTGTGTGTGAATGTTTGTGTGTGTGTGTGTGTGTGTGAATGTCAGTGTTTATGTGTGTGAATGTTTGTGTGTTTCTGCGAATTTCTGTGTGTGTACAAATGTCTGTGTTTGTGAATGTGAGTGTGTGCCTGTGAATGTTTGTGTGTGGAAGTGTGTGTGAATGTCTTGGTGTTTGTGTGTGTATGTCTGTGTGTGTGTCTGTGTGTGAATCTGTGTGTCTCTGTGTTTGTGAATGTGTGTGAGTGTGTAAGAATGTGCGTGAGTGTATGTGTGTGTGTGTGTGTATGCGTGCGTGAGTGTATGTGTGTGTGAGTGCATGTGCATGTGAATGTCTGTGTGTGTGTGTGTGTGTGTGAATGTCTGTGTGTGTGTGTGTGTGTGTGTGTGTGAATGTCTGTGTTTGTGTGAGTGTGTGTGTTTGTGTGAATGTCTGTGTGTGTGTGAGCGAATGACTGTGTGTATGTGAGTGCAAATGTCTGAGTGTGTGTTAGCGATTGACTGTGAGTATGAGTATGCAAATGTCTGAGTGTGTGTGAATGACTGTGTGTATGTGTGTGCAAATGTCTGAGTGTGTGTGAATGTCTGTGTGTGTGTGTGTGAATGTCAGTGTGTATGTGTGTGAATGCTTGTGTGTTTCTGTGAATGTCTGTGTGTGTACAAATGTCTGTGTTTGTGAATG
>JANJGN010000016.1:72192654-72200154 GCA_026770705.1 Isurus oxyrinchus
TCTGTGTGTGTATGTGTGAATTTCTGTTTGTGTGTGTGTGAATTCCTGAGTCTGTTTGAATGTCTGGGTCTGTACGAATATCTGTGTGAGTGTGTGTGTGTGTGTGTGTGTGTGTGTGGAAAGTATGTTCATGTGTGAATGTCTGTGCCTATCTGTGTGTGAGTGAATGTGTATGAGAATGTCTGTGTGTGTGTCAAATGTCTGTGTGTGTGTGCGTGCAAACATTTGTGTGTGAGAATGTGTGTGTGTGTGTGTGAGCGAATGACTGTGTGTATATGTGTGCAAATGTCTGAGTGTGTGTGAATGTCTGTGTGTGTGTGTGTGAATGTCAGTGTGTATGTGTGTGAATGTTTGTGTGCTTCTGCAAATGTCTGTGTGTGTACAAAAGTCTGTGTGTTTCTGAATGTGTGTGTGCCTGTGAATGTTTGTGTGTGGACGTGAGTGTGTGTGAATGTGTGCGTGTCTGTGTGTCTGAATGTCTGTGTGTGTATGTGTGTGTGTGTGTGTGTGTGTGTGTGTGTGTGTGTGCATCTGTGTGAATGTTTGTGTGTGTGAATGTCTGTGTGTGTGAATGCCTGTGTGTGCTCTGTGTGAATGCCTGTGTGTGCTCCGTGTGAATGACTGTGTGTGTGTGTGAATGACTGTGTGTGTGTGTGAATGTCTATGTGTGTGTTTGTGTGTGTGAATGTCTGTGTGTGTGTGAATGTCTATGTGTGTGTGAATGTCTGTGTGTGTGTGTATGTGTGAATGTCTGTGTGTGTGTGTGTGTGTGTTTTTGAATGTCTGTGTGAGTGTGTGTGTGTGTGAATGTCTGTGTGTGTGAATGTCTGTGTGTGTGTGAGCGAATGACTGTGTGTATGTGTGTGCAAATGTCTGTGTGTGAATGACTGTGTGTATGTGTGTGCAAATGTCTGAGTGTGTGTGAATGTTTGTGTGTGTGTGTGTGTGTGTGTGTGTGAATGTCAGTGTTTATGTGTGTGAATGTTTGTGTGTTTCTGCGAATGTCTGTGTGTGTACAAATGTCTGTGTTTGTGAATGTGAGTGTGTGCCTGTGAATGTTTGTGTGTGGAAGTGTGTGTGAATGTCTTGGTGTTTGTGTCTGTATGTCTGTGTGTGTGTCTGTGTGTGAATCTGTGTGTCTCTGTGTTTGTGAATGTGTGTGAGTGTGTAAGAATGTGCGTGACTGTATGTGTGCATGCGTGTATGTGTGCGTGCGTGTACGTGTGTGTGGGTGCATGTGCGTGTGAATGTCTGTGTGTGTGTGTGTGAATGTCTGTGTGTCTGTGAGCGAATGACTGTGTGTATGTGTGTGCAAATGTCTGAGTGTGTGTGAATGTCTGTGTGTGTGTGCAAATGTATGAGTGTGTCTGCGTGTCGATGTCGATGTGTATGTGTGTGAATGTTTGTGTGTTTCTGCGAATGTCTGTGTGTGTACAAATGTCTGTGCTTGTGAATGTGAGTGTGTGCCTGTGAATGTTTGTGTGTGGAAGTGTGTGTCTGTGTGTGTGAATTTCTGTGTGTGTGTGTGTGTGTGTGTGTGTGTGTATGTATGTCTGGGTGTGTGTGTGTGTGTATGTCTGTGTGTGTGTCTGTGTGTGAATCTCTGTGTGTCTGTGTTTGTGAATGTTTGTGAGTGTGTAAGAATTTGCGTGACTGTATGTGTGTGTGAGTGTGTGAATGTCTGTGTGTGTGTGTGTGTGTGTGAATGTCTGTTTGTGTGTGTGTGTGTGTGAATGCCTGTTTGTGTGTGTGTGTGTGTGAATGTCTGTTTGTGTGAATGTGTGTGTGTGTGAATGTCTGTGTGTATGTGTGAATCTGTTTGTGTGTTTGCGCGAATGTCTATGTGTGTGTTGAATGTCTGTATGTGTGTGTGCAAATGTCTGCGTGTTTGTTTGTGTGAATGTCTGTGTGTGTGTGTGTGTGTATGTGTGTGTGCCAATATCTGTATGTGTGTGTGTGAATGTCTGTGTCTGTGTGTTTGTGTGAATGTTTGTGTGTGTGAATGTTTGTGTGTGTTGAATGTCTGTATGTGTGTGTGCAAATGTCTGTGTGTGTGTTTGTGTGAATGTCTGTGTGTGTATGAATGTCTGTGTGTGTGTGAGTATCTGTGTCTGAGTGAATGTGTGTGTGAATATGTGTATCCATGTATGTGTGTGTTTGTGTGCAAATGTCTGTGTGTGTGTGATTGTGTGTATGTGAATGTGAGTGTGTGCCTGTGAATCTGAGTGTGTGCAAAATACGAGTGTCTATGTGTGAATGTGTGATTGTGAGAATGTATGATTGTGAATATGTCAGTGTGTGTTTGTGTGTGCGAATGTCTGTATGTGTGTGTTGAATGTCTGTATGTGTGTGTGCAAATGTCTGTGTGTGTGTTTGTGTGAATGTCTGTGTGTGTGTGAATGTCTGTGTGTGTGTGTGAATGTCTGTGTGTGTGAATGTCTGTGTGTGTGTGATTATCTGTGTCTGAGTGACTGTCTGTGTGTGTGAATGTCTGTATCCGTGTGTGTGTGTGTGTGTGTGTGTGTGAATGTCTGTGTGTGTGTGTGAATGTCTGTGCATGTGAATGTTAATGTGTGTGTGTGAATATCTGTTTGCATGTGTGTGTGTAAATGTCTGAGAGAGTGCGTGTGAAGGTCCGTGTTTGTGTGCGTGAATGTCTGTGTGTGTATGTGTGAATTTCTGTTTGTGTGTGTGGATGTGTGTGTGAATTCCTGAGTCTGTTTGAATGTCTGGGTCTGTACGAATATCTGTGTGAGTGTGTGTGTATGTGTGTGTGTGCGGAAAGTATGTTCATGTGTGAATGTCTGTGCCTGTCTGTGTGTGAGTGAGTGTGTATGAGAATGTCTGTGTGTGTGTCAAATGTCTGTGTGTGTGTGTGTGCAAACATTTGTGTGTGAGAATGTGTGTGTGTGTGCATGAGCGAATGACTGTGTGTATGTGTGTGCAAATATCTGAGTGTGTGTGGACGTCTGTGTGTGTGTGTGTGTGTGTGAATGTCAGAGTGTATGTGTGTGAATGTTTGTGTGCTTCTGCAAATGTCTGTGTGTGTACAAAAGTCTGTGTGTTTCTGAATGTGTGTGTGCCTGTGAATGTTTGTGTGTGGACGTGAGTGTGTGTGAATGTATGTGTATCTGTGTGCCTGAATGTCTGTGTGTGTGTGTGTGTGTGTGTGTGTGTGTGTGTGTGTGTGTGTGTGTGTGTGCGCATGTGTGAATGACTGTGTGTGTGTGAATGTCTGTGTGTGTGTGAATGCCTGTGTTGTCTCTGTGTGAATGCCTGTGTGTGCTCTGTGTGAATGACTGTGTGTGTGTAAATGTCTGTGTGTGTGTGTGTGTGTGAATGTCTGTGTGTGTGTTTGCGTGTGTGAATGCCTGTGTGTGTGTGTGTGAATGTCTGTGTGTGTGTGTGTGTGTGTGAATGTGTGTGTGTGTGTGTGTGTGAATGTCTGTGTGTGTGTGTGTGTGTGTGTGTGTGATTGTCTATGTGCGTGTGTGTGTGTGAATGTCTGTGTGTGTGTGAATGTGTTTGTGTGTGTATGTGAATGTCTGTGTGTATGTGTGTGTCTGTGAATATCTGTGTGTATGTGTGTGCCTGTGAATATCTGTATGTATGTATCTGTGAATGTACGTGTGTGTGTGAATATCTGAGTGTGTGTGTGTGTGTGTGTGTGTGTGTGAATGTCTGCGTGTGGACGTGAGTGTGTGTGTGAAAGTCTATGTGTTTGTGAGTGTTTGTCTGTGTGTGTGTGAATGTCGGTGTGTGTTTGTGTGAATGTGTGTGTGTGTGTGTGTGAATGCCTGTTTGTGTGTGTGTGTGTGTGTGAATGTCTGTTTGTGTGAATGTGTGTGTGTGTGTGAATGTCTGTGTGGATGTGTGAATCTGTTTGTGTGTTTGTGCGAATGTCTATGTGTGTGCAAATTTCTGTGTGTGTGATTGTGTGTATATGAATGTGTGTGTGCCTGTGAATCTGAGTGTGTGTGAAATACGAGTGTCTATGTGTGAATGTCTGTGTGTTTGTGAGAATGTTTGATTGTGAATATGTCAGTGTGTGTTTGTGTGTGCGAATGTCTGTATGTGTGTGTTGAATGTCTGTATGTGTGTGTGCAAATGTCTGTGTGTGTGTTTGTGTGAATGTCTGTGTGTGTGTGTGTATGTGTGTGTGCCAATATCTGTATGTGTGTGTGTGAATGTCTGTGTCTGTGTGTTTGTGTGAATGTCTGTATGTGTGCAAATGTCTGAGTGTGTGTGAATGTCTGTGTGTGTGTGTGTGAATGTCAGTGTGTATGTGTGTGAATGTTTGTGTGCTTCTGCAAATGTCTGTGTGTGTACAAAAGTCTGTGTGTTTCTGAATGTGTGTGTGCCTGTGAATGTTTGTGTGTGGACGTGAGTGTGTGTGAATGTGTGTGTGTCTGTGTGTCTGAATGTCTGTGTGTGTGTGTGTATGTGTGTGTGTGTGTGTGTGTGTGTGAGTGTGTGTGGATGTGTGTGTGTGTGCGTCTGTGTGAATGTTTGTGTGTGTGAATGTCTGTGTGTGTGAATGCCTGTGTGTGCTCTGTGTGAATGCCTGTGTGTGCTCCGTGTGAATGACTGTGTGTGTGTGTGCGAATGACTGTGTGTGTGTGTGTGTGTGAATGTCTATGTGTGTGTGTGTGTGTGAATGTCTATGTGTGTGTTTGTGTGTGTGAATGTCTGTGTGTGCGTGTGTGTGTGTGTGAATGTCTGTGTGTGTGAATGTCTGTGTGTGTGTGTGTGTGTGTGAATGTCTGTGTGTGTGTGTATGTGTGAATGTCTGTGTGTGTGTGTGTTTTTGAATGTCTGTGTGAGTGCGTGTGTGTGTGTGAATGTCTGTGTGTGTGAATGTCTGTGTGTGTGTGAGCGAATGACTGTGTGTATGTGTGTGCAAATGTCTGTGTGTGAATGACTGTGTGTATGTGTGTGCAAGTGTCTGAGTGTGTGTGAATGTTTGTGTGTGTGTGTGTGTGAATGTCAGTGTTTATGTGTGTGAATGTTTGTGTGTTTCTGCGAATGTCTGTGTGTGTACAAGTGTCTGTGTTTGTGAATGTGAGTGTGTGCCTGTGAATGTTTGTGTGTGGAAGTGTGTGTGAATGTCTTGGTGTTTGTGTCTGTATGTCTGGGTGTGTGTCTGTGTGTGAATCTGTGTGTGTCTGTGTTTGTGAATGTGTGTGAGTGTGTAAGAATGTGCGTGAGTGTATGTGTGCATGCGTGTATGTGTGCGTGAGTGTATGTGTGTGAGTGCATGTGCGTGTGAATGTCTGTGTGTGTGTGTGTGAATGTCTGTGTGTCTGTGAGCGAATGACTGTGTGTATGTGTGTGCAAATGTCTGAGTGTGTGTGAATGTCTGTGTGTGTGTGCAAATGTATGAGTGTGTCTGTGTGTGAATGTCAGTGTGTATGTGTGTGAATGTTTGTGTGTTTCTGCGAATGTCTGTGTGTGTACAAATGTCTGTGCTTGTGAATGTGAGTGTGTGCCTGTGAATGTTTCTGTGTGGAAGTGTGTGTCTGTGTGTGTGAATTTCTGTGTGTGTGTGTTTGTGTGTGTATGTCTGGGTGTGTGTGTGTGTGTGTATGTCTGTGTGTGTGTGTCTGTGTGTGAATCTGTGTGTGTCTGTGTTTGTGAATGTTTGTGAGTGTGTAAGAATTTGCGTGACTGTATGTGTGTGTGAGTGTGTGAATGTCTGTGTGTGTGTGACTGCCTGTGTGTGTGAGTGTGTGTGTGAATGTCTGTGTGTGTGTGTGTGTGTGTGTGTAAATGTCTGTGTGTGTGAATGTGTGTGTGTATGTGTGTGTGAATTTCAGTGTGTGTGCATGTGTGTGTGTGTGTGTGTGTGTGTGTGTGTGTGTGTGAATGTCTGTGTGTGTGAATGTGTGTGTGTATGTGTGTGTGAATTTCAGTGTGTGTGCATGTGTGTGTGTGAATGTCTGTGTGTGTGTGTGAATGTCTGTGTGTGTGTGTGTGTGTGTGTGTGTGTGTGTGAATGTCTGTGTGTGTGTGTGTTTGTGAATGTCTGTGTGTGTGTGTGTTTGTGAATGTCTGTGTGTGTGTGTGTTTGTGAATGTCTGTGTGTGTGTGTGAGTGTGTGTGTGAATGTCTGTGTGTGTGTGTGTGAATGTCTGTGTGTGTGTGAATGTGTGTGTGTGTGTGTGTGTGTGAATGTCTGTGTTTGTGTGTGTGTGAATGTCTGTGTGTGAATGTGTGTGTGAATGTCTGTGTGTGTGTGTGTGTGTTTTCGAATGTCTGTGTGAGTGCGTGTGTGTGTGTGAATGGCAGTGTGTGTGTGTGTGTGTGTGTGAGCGAATGTCTGTGTGTATGTGTGTGCAAATGTCTGAGTGTGTGTGAGTGAATGACTGTGTGTATGTGTGTTCAAATGTCTGTTTGTGTATGACAGTGTGTATGTGTGTGTAAATGTCTGAGTGTGTGTGAATGTTTGTGTGTGTGTGTGTGTGAATGTCAGTGTTTATGTGTGTGAATGTTTGTGTGTTTCTGCGAATGTCTGTGTGTGTACAAATGTCTGTGTTTGTGATTGTGAGTGTGTGCCCGTGAATGTTTGTGTGTGGAAGTGTGTGTGAATGTCTGGGTGTTTGTGTCTGTATGTCTGTGTGTGTCTGTATGTGAATCTGTGTGTGTCTGTGTTTGTGAATTGGTGTGAGTGTGTAAGAATGTGTGTGAGTGCATGTGCATGTGAATGTCTGTGTGCGTGTGTGTGAATGTCTGTGTGTCTGTGAGCGAATTACTGTATGTATGTGTGTGCAAATGTCTGAGTGTGTGTGAATGTCTATGTGTGTGTGCAAATGTATGAGTGTGTCTGTGTGTGAATGTCAGTGTGTATGTGTGTGAATCTGTATTCCTGCGAATGTCTGTGTGTGTACAAATGTCTGTGCTTGTCAATGTGAGTGTGTGCCTGTGAATGATTGTGTGTGGAAATGTGTGTCTGTGTGTGTGAATGTCTGTGTGTGTGTGTGTGTGTGTGTAGGTCTGGGTGTGTGTGTGTGTACATCTGTGTGTGAATCTGTGTGTGTCTGTGTTTGTGAATGTTTGTGAGTGTGTAAGAATTTGCGTGACTGTATGTGTGTGTGAGTGTGTGAATGTCTGTGTGTGTGTAAATGTCTGTGTGTGTGAATGTGTGTGTGTGTCTGTGTGTGTGATTGTCTATGTGTGTGTGTGTGTGTGAATGTCTGTGTGGGTTTGTGTGTGTCAATGTCTGTGTGTGTGTGTGTGAATGTGTTTGTGTGTGTATGTGAATGTCTGTGTGTATGTGTGTGTCTGTGAATATCTCTGTGTATGTGTGTGTCTGTAAATATCTGTATGTATGTATCTGTGAATGTAGGTGTGTGTGTGTGAATATCATTGTGTATGTGTGTGTGTGTGTGTGTGTGTGAATGTCTGCGTGTGGACGTGAGTGTGTGTGTGAAAGTCTGTGTGTTTGTGAGTGTGTGTCTGTGTGTGTGTGAATGTCGGTGTGTGTTTGTGTGAATGTGTGTG
>JANJGN010000016.1:72205154-72420154 GCA_026770705.1 Isurus oxyrinchus
TGAATGTCTGTTTGTGTGAATGTGTGTGTGTGAGTGAATGTCTGTGTGTATGTGTGAATCTGTTTGTATGTTTGCGCGAATGTCTATGTGTGTGCAAATTTCTGTGTGTGTGTGATTGTGTGTGTATGAATGTGTGTGTGCCTGTGAATCTGAGTGTGTGTGAAATACGAGTGTCTATGTGTGAATGTCTGTGTGCATGTGAATGTTAATGTGTGTGTGTGAATGTCTGTTTGCATGTGTGTGTGTAAATGAGAGTGCATGTGCATGTCTGTGTTTGTGTGCGTGAATGTCTGTGTGTGTATGTGTGAATTTCTGTTTGTGTGTGTGGATGTGTGTGTGAATTCCTGAGTCTGTTTGAATGTCTGGGTCTGTACGAATATTTGTGTGAGTGTGTGTGTGTGTGTGTGGAAAGTATGTTCATGTGTGCATGTCTGTGCCTGTCTGTGTGTGAGTGAGTATGTATGAGAATGTCTGTGTGTGTGTCAAATGTCTGTGTGTGTGTGCGTGCAAACATTTGTGTGTGAGAATGTGTCTGTGTGTGTGTGTGTGAGCGAATGACTGTGTGTATGTGTGTGCAAATGTCTGAGTGTGTGTGAACGTCTGTGTGTCAGTGTGTGTGAATGTCAGTGTGTATGTGAGTGAATGTTTGTGTGCTTCTGCAAATATCTGTGTGTGTACAAATGTCTGTGTGTTTCTGAATGTGTGTGTGCCTGTGAATGTTTGTGTGTGGACGTGAGTGTGTGTGAATGTGTGTGTGTCTGTGTGTCTGAATGTCTGTGTGTGTGTGTGTGTTTGTGTGTGTGTGTGTGTGTGTGTGTGTGTGTGTGTGAATGACTGTGTGTGTGTGTGTGAATGTCTGTGTGTGTGTGTGTGTCTGAATGTCTGTGTGTGTGTGAATGTCTGCGTGTGTGTGAATGTCTGTGTGTGTGTGTGTTTTCGAATGTCTGTGTGTGTGCGTGTGTGTGTGTGAATCTCTATGTGTGTGTGTGAGTGAATGACTGTGTGTATGTGTGCAAATGTCTGTGTGTGAATGACTGTGTGTATGTGTGTGCAAATATCTGTGTGTGTATGAATGTTTGTGCGTGTGTGTGAATGTCAGTGTTTATGTGTGTGAATGTTTGTGTGTTTCTGCGAATGTCTGTGTGTGTACAAATGTCTGTGTGATTGTGAGTGTGTGCCTGTGAATGTTTGTGTGTGGAAGTGTGTGTGAATGTCTGGGTGTTTGTGTCTGTATGTCTGAGTGTGTGTCTGTGTGTGAATCTGTGTGTGTCTGTGTTTGTGAATGTGTGTGTGTGTAAGAATGTGCGTGAGTGTATGTGTGTGTGCGTGTATGTGTGCGTGAGTGTATGTGTGTGTGAGTGCATGTGCGTGTCAATGTCTGTGTGTATGTGTGTGTGTGTGAATGTCTGTGTGTCTGTGAGCGAATGACTGTGTGTATGTGTGTGCAAATGTCTGAGTGTGTGTAAATGTCTGTGTGTGTGTGCAAATGTATGAGTGTGTCTGTGTGTGAATGTCAGTGTGTATGTGTGTGAATGTTTGTGTGTTTCTGCGAATGTCTGTGTGTGTACAAATGTCTGTGCTTGTGAATGTGAGTGTGTGCCTGTGAATGTTTGTGTGTGGAAGTGTGTGTCTGTGTGTGTGAATTTCTGTTTGTGTGTGTGTGTGTGTGTGCATGTCTGGGTATGTGTGTGTGTATGTCTGTGTGTGTGTCTGTGTGTGAATCTGTGTGTGTCTGTGTTTGTGAATGTGTGTGTGTGTAAGAATGTGCGTGACGGTATGTGTGTGTGAGTGTGTGAATGTCTGTGTGTGTGTGTCCATGTCCGTGTGTGTGTGAATGTCTGTGCATGTGTGTGTGTGTGTGAATGTCTGTGTGTGAATCTGTGTGTGAATGTCTGTGTGTATGTGTGTGTGTGAATGTCTGTGTGTGTGTGTGTGTGTGTGTGTGTGTGTGTGTGAATGTCTGTGTGTGTGAATGTGTGTGTGTATGTGTGTGTGATTTTGTGTGTGTGTGTGTGTGTGAATGTCTGTGCGTGTGTTTGTGTGAATGTCTGTGCATGTGTGTGTGTGAATGTCTGTCCATGTGTGTGAATGTCTGTGTGTGTGTGTGAACGTCTGTGTGTGTGTAAGTGTGAATGTCTGTGTGTGTGTGTGAATGTCTGTGTGTGTATGAATGTCTGTGTGTGTGTCTGAATGTCTGTGTGCGTGCGTATGTATGAATGTCTGTGTGTGTGAATGTCTGTGTCTGTGTGTGTGTGTGTGAATGTCTGTGTCTGTGTCTGTGTGCGTGTGTGAATGTCTGTGTGTGTGTGAATGTCTGTGTGTATGTGAATGTCTGTGTGTGTATGAATGTCCGTGTGTGTATGAATGTCTGTGTGTGTGTCTGATTGTCTGTGTAAGTGTGTATGTATGAATGTGTGTTTCTGTGAATGTCTGTGTGTGTGTGAGAATGTCTGTGTGTGTGTGTGAATTCTGTGAGTGTGTGAATGTCTGTGTGTGTGTGAATGTCTGTGTGTGTGTGTGTGAATGTCTGTGTGTGTGTGAATGTGTGTGTGTGTGTGTGTGAATGTCTGTGTTTGTGTGTGTGTGAATGTCTGTGTGTGAATGTGTGTGTGTGAATGTCTGTGTGTGTGTGTTTTCGAATGTCTGTGTGAGTGCGTGTGTGTGTGTGAATGGCAGTGTGTGTGTGTGTGTGTGTGTGTGAGCGAATGTCTGTGTGTATGTGTGTGCAAATGTCTGAGTGTGTGTGAGTGAATGACTGTGTGTATGTGTGTGCAAATGTCTGTTTGTGAATGACAGTGTGTATGTGTGTGTAAATGTCTGAGTGTGTGTGAATGTTTGTGTGTGTGTGTGTGTGTGAATGTCAGTGTTTATGTGTGTGAATGTTTGTGTGTTTCTGCGAATGTCTGTGTGTGTACAAATGTCTGTGTTTGTGAATGTGAGTGTGTGCCTGTGATTGTTTGTGTGTGGAAGTGTGTGTCTGTGTGTGTGAATGTCTGTGTGTGTGTGTGTGAATGTCAGTGTGTATGTGTGTGAATGTTTGAGTGTTTCTGCGAATGTCTGTGTGTGTACAAATGTCTGTGTTTGTGAATGTGAGTGTGTGCCCGTGAATGTTTGTGTGTGGAAGTGTGTGTGAATGTCTGGGTGTTTGTGTCTGTATGTCTGTGTGTGTCTGTATGTGAATCTGTGTGTGTCTGTGTTTGTGAATTGGTGTGTGTGTGTAAGAATGTGCGTGAGTGTATGTGTGTGCGTGTATGTGTGCGTGAGTGTATGTGTGTGTGAGTGCATGTGCATGTGAATGTCTGTGTGCGTGTGTGTGAATGTCTGTGTGTCTGTGAGCGAATGACTGTGTGTATGTGTGTGCAAATGTCTGAGTGTGTGTGAATGTCTATGTGTGTTTGCAAATGTATGAGTGTGTCTGTGTGTGAATGTCAGTGTGTATGTGTGTGAATGTGTATTCCTGCGAATGTCTGTGTGTGTACAAATGTCTGTGCTTGTCAATGTGAGTGTGTGCCTGTGAATGTTTGTGTGTGGAAATGTGTGTCTGTGTGTGTGAATGTCTGTGTGTGTGTGTGTGTGTGTGTGTAGGTCTGGGTGTGTGTGTGTGTACATCTGTGTGTGTGTCTGTGTGTGAATCTGTGTGTGTCTGTGTTTGTGAATGTTTGTGAGTGTGTAAGAATTTGCGTGACTGCATGTGTGTGTGAGTGTGTGAATGTCTGTGTGTGTGTAAATGTCTGTGTGTGTGAATTTGTGTGTATGTGTGTGTGAATTTCTGTGTGTGTGTGTGTGTGTGTGAAAGTCTCTGCGTGTGTTTGTGTGAATGTCTGTGCATGTGTGTGTGTGAATGTCTGTCCATGTGTGTGAATGTCTGTGTGTGTGTGTGTGTGTGTGTGTGTGTGTGTGTGTGTGTGTGTGTGTGTGTGTGTGTGTGTGTGTGTGTGTGTGTGAATGTCTGTGTGTGTGTGTGTGTTTGTGAATTTCTGTGCATGTGTGTGCGCGAATGTCTGTGTGTATGCATGAGAACATCTGTGTTTGTGTGTGAATGTCTGTGTGTGCATGTGTGAATGCCTGTGCGTGCGAATGTTAATCGGTGTGTGTGGATGTCTGTGTGTTGCAGGTGAATGTTAATGTTTGTGTGTGAATATCTGTTTGCATGTTTGTGTGTGAATGTCTGAGTGTGTGTGTCGGTGTGTGTGAATGTCTGTGTGTGTGTGTGAATGTCTGTGTGTGTCTGTGTGTGTGATTGTCTATGTGTGTGTGTGTGTGTGTGTGTGTGTGTGTGTGTGTGAATGTCTGTGTGGGTTTGTGTGTGTCAATGTCTGCGTGTGTGTGTGTGAATGTGTTTGTGTGTGTATGTGAATGTCTGTGTGTATGTGTGTGTCTGTGAATATCTGTGTGTATGTGTGTGTCTGTAAATATCTGTATGTATGTATCTGTGAATGTAGGTGTGTGTGTGTGTGAATATCATTGTGTATGTGTGTGTGTGTGTGTGTGTGTGTGTGTGTGTGAATGTCTGCGTGTGGACGTGAGTGTGTGTGTGAAAGTCTGTGTGTTTGTGAGTGTGTGTCTGTGTGTGTGTGAAAGTCTGTGTGTTTGTGAGTGTGTGTCTGTGTGTGTGTGAATGTCGGTGTGTGTTTGTGTGAATGTGTGTGTGTGTGAATGCCTGTTTGTGTGTGTGTGTGTGTGTGTGTGTGTGAATGTCTGTTTGTGTGAATGTGTGTGTGTGAGTGAATGTCTGTGTGTATGTGTGAATCTGTTTGTGTGTTTGCGCGAATGTCTATGTGTGTGCAAATTTCTGTGTGTGTGTGATTGTGTGTGTATGAATGTGTGTGTGCCTGTGAATCTGAGTGTGTGTGAAATACGAGTGTCTATGTGTGAATGTCTGTGTGCATGTGAATGTTAATGTGTGTGTGTGAATGTCTGTTTGCATGTGTGTGTGTAAATGAGAGTGCATGTGAATGTCTGTGTTTGTGTGCGTGAATGTCTGTGTGTGTATGTGTGAATTTCTGTTTGTGTGTGTGGATGTGTGTGTGAATTCCTGAGTCTGTTTGAATGTCTGGGTCTGTACGAATATTTGTGTGAGTGTGTGTGTGTGTGTGTGTGGAAAGTATGTTCATGTGTGAATGTCTGTGCCTGTCTGTGTGTGAGTGAGTATGTATGAGAATGTCTGTGTGTGTGTCAAATGTCTGTGTGTGTGTGCGTGCAAACATTTGTGTGTGAGAATGTGTCTGTGTGTGTGTGTGTGAGCGAATGACTGTGTGTATGTGTGTGCAAATGTCTGAGTGTGTGTGAACGTCTGTGTGTGTGTGTGAATGTCAGTGTGTATGTGTGTGAATGTTTGTGTGCTTCTGCAAATATCTGTGTGTGTACAAATGTCTGTGTGTTTCTGAATGTGTGTGTGCCTGTGAATGTTTGTGTGTGGACGTGAGTGTGTGTGAATGTGTGTGTGTCTGTGTGTCTGAATGTCTGTGGGTGTGTGTGTGTTTGTGTGTGTGTGTGTGTGTGTGTGTGTGTGTGTGTGTGCGTGAATGACTGTGTGTGTGTGTGAATGTCTGTGTGTGTGTGTGTGTGTGTGTGTGAATGTCTATGTGTGTGTGAATGTCTGTGTGTGTGTGTGTTTTCAAATGTCTGTGTGTGTGCGTGTGTGTGTGTGAATGTCTATGTGTGTGTGTGAGTGAATGACTGTGTGTATGTGTGCAAATGTCTGTGTGTGAATGACTGTGTGTATGTGTGTGCAAATATCTGTGTGTGTATGAATGTTTGTGTGTGTGTGTGAATGTCAGTGTTTATGTGTGTGAATGTTTGTGTGTTTCTGCGAATGTCTGTGTGTGTACAAATGTCTGTGTTTGTGATTGTGAGTGTGTGCCTGTGAATGTTTGTGTGTGGAAGTGTGTGTGAATGTCTGGGTGTTTGTGTCTGTATGTCTGTGTGTGTGTGTGTGTGTGTGAATCTGTGTGTGTCTGTGTTTGTGAATGTGTGTGAGTGTGTAAGAATGTGCGTGAGTGTATGTGTGTGTGCGTGTATGTGTGCGTGAGTGTATGTGTGTGTGAGTGCATGTGCGTGTCAATGTCTGTGTGTATGTGTGTGTGTGTGAATGTCTGTGTGTCTGTGAGTGAATGACTGTGTGTATGTGTGTGCAAATGTCTGAGTGTGTGTGAATGTCTGTGTGAGTGTGCAAATGTATGAGTGTGTCTGTGTGTGAATGTCAGTGTGTATGTGTGTGAATGTTTGTGTGTTTCTGCGAATGTCTGTGTGTGTACAAATGTCTGTGCTTGTGAATGTGAGTGTGTGCCTGTGAATGTTTGTGTGTGGAAGTGTGTGTCTGTGTGTGTGAATTTCTGTGTGTGTGTGTGTGTGCATGTCTGGGTATGTGTGTGTGTATGTCTGTGTGTGTGTCTGTGTGTGAATCTGTGTGTGTCTGTGTTTGTGAATGTGTGTGTGTGTAAGAATGTGCGTGACTGTATGTGTGTGTGAGTGTGCGAATGTCTGTGTGTGTGTGTCCATGTCCGTGTGTGTGTGAATGTCTGTGCATGTGTGTGTGTGTGTGAATGTCTGTATGTGTGAATCTGTGTGTGAATGTCTGTGTGTATGTGTGTGTGTGAATGTCTGTGTGTGTGTGTGTGTGTGTGAATGTCTGTGTGTGTGACTGTGTGTGTGTATGTGTGTGTGATTTTGTGTGTGTGTGTGTGTGTGAATGTCTGTGCGTGTGTTTGTGTGAATGTCTGTGCATGTGTGTGTGTGAATGTCTGTCCATGTGTGTGAATGTCTGTGTGTGTGTGTGTGAACGTCTGTGTGTGAGTAAGTGTGAATGTCTGTGTGTGTGTGAATGTCTGTGTGTGTGTGAATGTCTGTGTGTGTATGAATGTCTGTGTGTGTGTCTGAATGTCTGTGTGAGTGTGTATGTATGAATGTCTGTGTGTGTGAATGTCTGTGTCTGTGTGTGTGTGTGTGAATGTCTGTGTCTGTGTCTGTGTGCGTGTGTGAATGTCTGTGTGTGTGTGAATGTCTGTGTGTATGTGAATGCCTGTGTGTGTATGAATGTCCGTGTGTGTATGAATATCTGTGTGTGTGTCTGATTGTCTGTGTAAGTGTGTATGTATGAATGTGTGTTTCTGTGAATGTCTGTGTGTGTGTGAGAATGTCTGTGTGTGTGTGTCTCTGTGTGTGTATGTCTGTGTGTGTGTGTGTGTGTGTGTGTGTGTGTGTGTGTGTGTGTGTGTGTATGAATGTCTGTGTGTGCGTGTGTGTGAATGTCTGTGTATATGTCCGTGTGTGTGTGTGAATGTGTGTGTGAATGTCTGTGTGTGTGTGAATGTTTGTGTGTGGGTCTGTGTGTGTAAATGTTTCTTTGGGGGTGTGTGTCTGTAAATGCCTGTGTGTGTGTATGAATGTCTATGTGTGTCTGTGAAGTTCTGTGTGTGTGAGAGAATGTCTGTGTGTGTGTGAATGTCTGCATCTGTGTGTGAATGTCTGTGTGTGTGTGTGTGTGTGTGTGTGTGTGTGTGTGTGTGTGTGTGTGTGAATGTCTGTGAGTGTGTGACTGTCTGTGTGTGTTTTTGTGTGTGTGAATGTCTGTGTGCGTGTGGGAATGATTGTTTATGTGTGTGTGGATGTGTGTTTGAATGTCTGGGTCTGTGTGTATGTCTGTCTGTGTTTGTGTCTGTGTGTGAATGTCTGTGTGTGTGTGTGTGTGTGTGTGTGCGTGGATGTCTGTGTGTGTACGTGTCTCTGTGTGTGAATCTGTGTGTGAATGTGTTTGTGAATCTGTGTGTGTGTGAATGTGTGTGTGTGAATGTCTATGTCTGTGTGTGTGTATGTGAATGTCTGTGTCTGTGTCTGTGTGCATGTGTGAATGTCTGTGTGTGTGTGAATGTCTGTGTGTGTGTGAATGTCGGTGTGTGTATGAATGTCTGTGTGTGTGTCTGAATGTCTGTGTGCGTGTGTATGTATGAATGTCTGTGTGTGTGAATGTCTGTGTCTGTGTGTGTGTGTGAATGTCTGTGTCTGTGTCTGTGTGCGTGTGTGAATGTCTGTGTGTGTGTGAATGTCTGTGTGTATGTGAATGTCTGTGTGTATATGAATGTCCGTGTGTGTATGAATGTCTGTGTGTGTGTCTGATTGTCTGTGTATGTGTGTATGTATGAATGTGTGTTTCTGTGAATGTCTGTGTGTGTGTGTGAATGTCTGTGTGTGTGCGTGTGTGTGTGTGAATGTCTATGTGTGTGTGTGTGTGTGTGAATGTCTGTGTGTGTGTGAATGTCTGCGTGTGTGTGAATGTCTGTGTGTGTGTGTGTTTTCGAATGTCTGTGTGTGTGCGTGTGTGTGTGTGAATGTCTATGTGTGTGTGTGAGTGAATGACTGTGTGTATGTGTGCAAATGTCTGTGTATGAATGACTGTGTGTATGTGTGTGCAAATATCTGTGTGTGTATGAATGTTTGTGTGTGTGTGTGAATGTCAGTGTTTATGTGTGTGAATGTTTGTGTGTTTCTGCGAATGTCTGTGTGTGTACAAATGTCTGTGTTTGTGATTGTGAGTGTGTGCCTGTGAATGTTTGTGTGTGGAAGTGTGTGTGAATGTCTGGGTGTTTGTGTCTGTATGTCTGTGTGTGTGTCTGTGTGTGAATCTGTGTGCGTCTGTGTTTGTGAATGTGTGTGAGTGTGTAAGAATGTGCGTGAGTGTATGTGTGTGTGCGTGTATGTGTGCGTGAGTGTATGTGTGTGTGAGTGCATGTGCGTGTCAATGTCTGTGTGTATGTGTGTGTGTGTGTGAATGTCTGTGTGTCTGTGAGCGAATGACTGTGTGTATGTGTGTGCAAATGTCTGAGTGTGTGTGAATGTCTGTGTGTGTGTGCAAATGTATGAGTGTGTCTGTGTGTGAATGTCAGTGTGTATGTGTGTGAATGTTTGTGTGTTTCTGCGAATGTCTGTGTGTGTACAAATGTCTGTGCTTGTGAATGTGAGTGTGTGCCTGTGAATGTTTGTGTGTGGAAGTGTGTGTCTGTGTGTGTGAATTTCTGTGTGTGTGTGTGTGTGCATGTCTGGGTATGTGTGTGTGTATGTCTGTGTGTGTGTCTGTGTGTGAATCTGTGTGTGTCTGTGTTTGTGAATGTGTGTGTGTGTGTGTAAGAATGTGCGTGACTGTATGTGTGTGTGAGTGTGTGAATGTCTGTGTGTGTGTGTCCATGTCCGTGTGTGTGAGAATGTCTGTGCATGTGTGTGTGTGTGTGAATGTCTGTGTGTGTGAATCTGTGTGTGAATGTCTGTGTGTATGTGTGTGTGTGAATGTCTGTGTGTGTGTGTGTGTGTGTGTGTGTGTCTGTGTGAATGTCTGTGTGTGTGAATGTGTGTGTGTATGTGTGTGTGATTTTGTGTGTGTGTGTGTGTGTGAATGTCTGTGCGTGTGTTTGTGTGAATGTCTGTGCATGTGTGTGTGTGAATGTCTGTCCATGTGTGTGAATGTCTGTGTGTGTGTGTGAACGTCTGTGTGTGTGTAAGTGTGAATGTCTGTGTGTGTGTGTGAATGTCTGTGTGTGTATGAATGTCTGTGTGTGTGTCTGAATGTCTGTGTGCGTGTGTATGTATGAATGTCTGTGTGTGTGAATGTCTGTGTCTGTGTGTGTGTGTGTGTGAATGTCTGTGTCTGTGTCTGTGTGCGTGTGTGAATGTCTGTGTGTGTGTGAATGTCTGTGTGTATGTGAATGTCTGTGTGTGTATGAATGTCCGTGTGTGTATGAATGTCTGTGTGTGTGTCTGATTGTCTGTGTAAGTGTGTATGCATGAATGTGTGTTTCTGTGAATGTCTGTGTGTGTGTGAGAATGTCTGTGTGTGTGTGTGAATTCTGTGAGTGTGTGAATGTCTGTGTGTGTGAATGTCTGTGTGTGTGTGTGTGAATGTCTGTGTGTGTGTGAATGTGTGTGTGTGTGTGAATGTCTGTGTTTGTGTGTGTGTGAATGTCTGTGTGTGAATGTGTGTGTGTGAATGTCTGTGTGTGTGTGTGTGTGTTTTCGAATGTCTGTGTGAGTGCGTGTGTGTGTGTGAATGGCAGTGTGTGTGTGTGTGTGTGTGTGTGAGCGAATGTCTGTGTGTATGTGTGTGCAAATGTCTGAGTGTGTGTGAGTGAATGACTGTATGTATGTGTGTGCAAATGTCTGTTTGTGAATGACAGTGTGTATGTGTGTGTAAATGTCTGAGTGTGTGTGAATGTTTGTGTGTGTGTGTGTGTGTGAATGTCAGTGTTTATGTGTGTGAATGTTTGTGTGTTTCTGCGAATGTCTGTGTGTGTACAAATGTCTGTGTTTGTGAATGTGAGTGTGTGCCCGTGAATGTTTGTGTGTGGAAGTGTGTGTGAATGTCTGGGTGTTTGTGTCTGTATGTCTGTGTGTGTCTGTATGTGAATCTGTGTGTGTCTGTGTTTGTGAATTGGTGTGAGTGTGTAAGAATGTGCGTGAGTGTATGTGTGTGTGTGTATGTGTGCGTGAGTGTATGTGTGTGTGAGTGCATGTGCATGTGAATGTCTGTGTGCGTGTGTGTGAATGTCTGTGTGTCTGTGAGCGAATGACTGTGTGTATGTGTGTGCAAATGTCTGAGTGTGTGTGAATGTCTATGTGTGTGTGCAAATGTATGAGTGTGTCTGTGTGTGAATGTCAGTGTGTATGTGTGTGAATGTGTATTCCTGCGAATGTCTGTGTGTGTACAAATGTCTGTGCTTGTCAATGTGAGTGTGTGCCTGTGAATGTTTGTGTGTGGAAATGTGTGTCTGTGTGTGTGAATGTCTGTGTGTGTGTGTGTGTAGGTCTGGGTGTGTGTGTGTGTACATCTGTGTGTGTGTCTGTGTGTGAATCTGTGTGTGTCTGTGTTTGTGAATGTTTGTGAGTGTGTAAGAATTTGCGTGACTGCATGTGTGTGTGAGTGTGTGAATGTCTGTGTGTGTGTAAATGTCTGTGTGTGTGAATTTGTGTGTATGTGTGTGTGAATTTCTGTGTGTGTGTGTGTGTGAATGTCTCTGCGTGTGTTTGTGTGAATGTCTGTGCATGTGTGTGTGTGAATGTCTGTCCATGTGTGTGAATGTCTGTGTGTGTGTGTGTGTGTGTGTGTGTGTGTGTGTGTGTGTGTGTGTGTGTGTGTGTGTGTGTGTGTGTGTGAATGTCTGTGTGTGTGTGTGTTTGTGAATTTCTGTGCATGTGTGTGCGCGAATGTCTGTGTGTATGCATGAGAACATCTGTGTTTGTGTGTGAATGTCTGTGTGTGCATGTGTGAATGCCTGTGCGTGCGAATGTTAATCGGTGTGTGTGGATGTCTGTGTGTTGCAGGTGAATGTTAATGTTTGTGTGTGAATATCTGTTTGCATGTTTGTGTGTGAATGTCTGAGTGTGTGTGTCCGTGTGTGTGAATGTCTGTGTGTGTGTGTGAATGTCTGTGTGTGCCTGTGTGTGTGATTGTCTATGTGTGTGTGTGTGTGTGTGTGTGTGAATGTCTGTGTGGGTTTGTGTGTGTCAATGTCTGCGTGTGTGTGTGTGAATGTGTTTGTGTGTGTATGTGAATGTCTGTGTGTATGTGTGTGTCTGTGAATATCTGTGTGTATGTGTGTGTCTGTAAATATCTGTATGTATGTATCTGTGAATGTAGGTGTGTGTGTGTGTGAATATCATTGTGTATGTGTGTGTGTGTGTGTGTGTGTGTGTGTGTGAATGTCTGCGTGTGGACGTGAGTGTGTGTGTGAAAGTCTGTGTGTTTGTGAGTGTGTGTCTGTGTGTGTGTGAAAGTCTGTGTGTTTGTGAGTGTGTGTCTGTGTGTGTGTGAATGTCGGTGTGTGTTTGTGTGAATGTGTGTGTGTGTGAATGCCTGTTTGTGTGTGTGTGTGTGTGTGTGTGTGTGAATGTCTGTTTGTGTGAATGTGTGTGTGTGAGTGAATGTCTGTGTGTATGTGTGAATCTGTTTGTGTGTTTGCGCGAATGTCTATGTGTGTGCAAATTTCTGTGTGTGTGTGATTGTGTGTGTATGAATGTGTGTGTGCCTGTGAATCTGAGTGTGTGTGAAATACGAGTGTCTATGTGTGAATGTCTGTGTGCATGTGAATGTTAATGTGTGTGTGTGAATGTCTGTTTGCATGTGTGTGTGTAAATGAGAGTGCATGTGAATGTCTGTGTTTGTGTGCGTGAATGTCTGTGTGTGTATGTGTGAATTTCTGTTTGTGTGTGTGGATGTGTGTGTGAATTCCTGAGTCTGTTTGAATGTCTGGGTCTGTACGAATATTTGTGTGAGTGTGTGTGTGTGTGTGTGTGGAAAGTATGTTCATGTGTGAATGTCTGTGCCTGTCTGTGTGTGAGTGAGTATGTATGAGAATGTCTGTGTGTGTGTCAAATGTCTGTGTGTGTGTGCGTGCAAACATTTGTGTGTGAGAATGTGTCTGTGTGTGTGTGTGTGAGCGAATGACTGTGTGTATGTGTGTGCAAATGTCTGAGTGTGTGTGAACGTCTGTGTGTGTGTGTGAATGTCAGTGTGTATGTGTGTGAATGTTTGTGTGCTTCTGCAAATATCTGTGTGTGTACAAATGTCTGTGTGTTTCTGAATGTGTGTGTGCCTGTGAATGTTTGTGTGTGGACGTGAGTGTGTGTGAATGTGTGTGTGTCTGTGTGTCTGAATGTCTGTGGGTGTGTGTGTGTTTGTGTGTGTGTGTGTGTGTGTGTGTGTGTGTGTGTGTGCGTGAATGACTGTGTGTGTGTGTGAATGTCTGTGTGTGTGTGTGTGTGTGTGTGTGAATGTCTATGTGTGTGTGAATGTCTGTGTGTGTGTGTGTTTTCAAATGTCTGTGTGTGTGCGTGTGTGTGTGTGAATGTCTATGTGTGTGTGTGAGTGAATGACTGTGTGTATGTGTGCAAATGTCTGTGTGTGAATGACTGTGTGTATGTGTGTGCAAATATCTGTGTGTGTATGAATGTTTGTGTGTGTGTGTGAATGTCAGTGTTTATGTGTGTGAATGTTTGTGTGTTTCTGCGAATGTCTGTGTGTGTACAAATGTCTGTGTTTGTGATTGTGAGTGTGTGCCTGTGAATGTTTGTGTGTGGAAGTGTGTGTGAATGTCTGGGTGTTTGTGTCTGTATGTCTGTGTGTGTGTGTGTGTGTGTGAATCTGTGTGTGTCTGTGTTTGTGAATGTGTGTGAGTGTGTAAGAATGTGCGTGAGTGTATGTGTGTGTGCGTGTATGTGTGCGTGAGTGTATGTGTGTGTGAGTGCATGTGCGTGTCAATGTCTGTGTGTATGTGTGTGTGTGTGAATGTCTGTGTGTCTGTGAGTGAATGACTGTGTGTATGTGTGTGCAAATGTCTGAGTGTGTGTGAATGTCTGTGTGAGTGTGCAAATGTATGAGTGTGTCTGTGTGTGAATGTCAGTGTGTATGTGTGTGAATGTTTGTGTGTTTCTGCGAATGTCTGTGTGTGTACAAATGTCTGTGCTTGTGAATGTGAGTGTGTGCCTGTGAATGTTTGTGTGTGGAAGTGTGTGTCTGTGTGTGTGAATTTCTGTGTGTGTGTGTGTGTGCATGTCTGGGTATGTGTGTGTGTATGTCTGTGTGTGTGTCTGTGTGTGAATCTGTGTGTGTCTGTGTTTGTGAATGTGTGTGTGTGTAAGAATGTGCGTGACTGTATGTGTGTGTGAGTGTGCGAATGTCTGTGTGTGTGTGTCCATGTCCGTGTGTGTGTGAATGTCTGTGCATGTGTGTGTGTGTGTGAATGTCTGTATGTGTGAATCTGTGTGTGAATGTCTGTGTGTATGTGTGTGTGTGAATGTCTGTGTGTGTGTGTGTGTGTGTGAATGTCTGTGTGTGTGACTGTGTGTGTGTATGTGTGTGTGATTTTGTGTGTGTGTGTGTGTGTGAATGTCTGTGCGTGTGTTTGTGTGAATGTCTGTGCATGTGTGTGTGTGAATGTCTGTCCATGTGTGTGAATGTCTGTGTGTGTGTGTGTGAACGTCTGTGTGTGAGTAAGTGTGAATGTCTGTGTGTGTGTGAATGTCTGTGTGTGTGTGAATGTCTGTGTGTGTATGAATGTCTGTGTGTGTGTCTGAATGTCTGTGTGAGTGTGTATGTATGAATGTCTGTGTGTGTGAATGTCTGTGTCTGTGTGTGTGTGTGTGAATGTCTGTGTCTGTGTCTGTGTGCGTGTGTGAATGTCTGTGTGTGTGTGAATGTCTGTGTGTATGTGAATGCCTGTGTGTGTATGAATGTCCGTGTGTGTATGAATATCTGTGTGTGTGTCTGATTGTCTGTGTAAGTGTGTATGTATGAATGTGTGTTTCTGTGAATGTCTGTGTGTGTGTGAGAATGTCTGTGTGTGTGTGTCTCTGTGTGTGTATGTCTGTGTGTGTGTGTGTGTGTGTGTGTGTGTGTGTGTGTGTGTGTGTGTATGAATGTCTGTGTGTGCGTGTGTGTGAATGTCTGTGTATATGTCCGTGTGTGTGTGTGAATGTGTGTGTGAATGTCTGTGTGTGTGTGAATGTTTGTGTGTGGGTCTGTGTGTGTAAATGTTTCTTTGGGGGTGTGTGTCTGTAAATGCCTGTGTGTGTGTATGAATGTCTATGTGTGTCTGTGAAGTTCTGTGTGTGTGAGAGAATGTCTGTGTGTGTGTGAATGTCTGCATCTGTGTGTGAATGTCTGTGTGTGTGTGTGTGTGTGTGTGTGTGTGTGTGTGTGTGTGTGTGTGTGTGAATGTCTGTGAGTGTGTGACTGTCTGTGTGTGTTTTTGTGTGTGTGAATGTCTGTGTGCGTGTGGGAATGATTGTTTATGTGTGTGTGGATGTGTGTTTGAATGTCTGGGTCTGTGTGTATGTCTGTCTGTGTTTGTGTCTGTGTGTGAATGTCTGTGTGTGTGTGTGTGTGTGTGTGTGCGTGGATGTCTGTGTGTGTACGTGTCTCTGTGTGTGAATCTGTGTGTGAATGTGTTTGTGAATCTGTGTGTGTGTGAATGTGTGTGTGTGAATGTCTATGTCTGTGTGTGTGTATGTGAATGTCTGTGTCTGTGTCTGTGTGCATGTGTGAATGTCTGTGTGTGTGTGAATGTCTGTGTGTGTGTGAATGTCGGTGTGTGTATGAATGTCTGTGTGTGTGTCTGAATGTCTGTGTGCGTGTGTATGTATGAATGTCTGTGTGTGTGAATGTCTGTGTCTGTGTGTGTGTGTGAATGTCTGTGTCTGTGTCTGTGTGCGTGTGTGAATGTCTGTGTGTGTGTGAATGTCTGTGTGTATGTGAATGTCTGTGTGTATATGAATGTCCGTGTGTGTATGAATGTCTGTGTGTGTGTCTGATTGTCTGTGTATGTGTGTATGTATGAATGTGTGTTTCTGTGAATGTCTGTGTGTGTGTGTGAATGTCTGTGTGTGTGCGTGTGTGTGTGTGAATGTCTATGTGTGTGTGTGTGTGTGTGAATGTCTGTGTGTGTGTGAATGTCTGCGTGTGTGTGAATGTCTGTGTGTGTGTGTGTTTTCGAATGTCTGTGTGTGTGCGTGTGTGTGTGTGAATGTCTATGTGTGTGTGTGAGTGAATGACTGTGTGTATGTGTGCAAATGTCTGTGTATGAATGACTGTGTGTATGTGTGTGCAAATATCTGTGTGTGTATGAATGTTTGTGTGTGTGTGTGAATGTCAGTGTTTATGTGTGTGAATGTTTGTGTGTTTCTGCGAATGTCTGTGTGTGTACAAATGTCTGTGTTTGTGATTGTGAGTGTGTGCCTGTGAATGTTTGTGTGTGGAAGTGTGTGTGAATGTCTGGGTGTTTGTGTCTGTATGTCTGTGTGTGTGTCTGTGTGTGAATCTGTGTGCGTCTGTGTTTGTGAATGTGTGTGAGTGTGTAAGAATGTGCGTGAGTGTATGTGTGTGTGCGTGTATGTGTGCGTGAGTGTATGTGTGTGTGAGTGCATGTGCGTGTCAATGTCTGTGTGTATGTGTGTGTGTGTGTGAATGTCTGTGTGTCTGTGAGCGAATGACTGTGTGTATGTGTGTGCAAATGTCTGAGTGTGTGTGAATGTCTGTGTGTGTGTGCAAATGTATGAGTGTGTCTGTGTGTGAATGTCAGTGTGTATGTGTGTGAATGTTTGTGTGTTTCTGCGAATGTCTGTGTGTGTACAAATGTCTGTGCTTGTGAATGTGAGTGTGTGCCTGTGAATGTTTGTGTGTGGAAGTGTGTGTCTGTGTGTGTGAATTTCTGTGTGTGTGTGTGTGTGCATGTCTGGGTATGTGTGTGTGTATGTCTGTGTGTGTGTCTGTGTGTGAATCTGTGTGTGTCTGTGTTTGTGAATGTGTGTGTGTGTGTGTAAGAATGTGCGTGACTGTATGTGTGTGTGAGTGTGTGAATGTCTGTGTGTGTGTGTCCATGTCCGTGTGTGTGAGAATGTCTGTGCATGTGTGTGTGTGTGTGAATGTCTGTGTGTGTGAATCTGTGTGTGAATGTCTGTGTGTATGTGTGTGTGTGAATGTCTGTGTGTGTGTGTGTGTGTGTGTGTGTGTGTCTGTGTGAATGTCTGTGTGTGTGAATGTGTGTGTGTATGTGTGTGTGATTTTGTGTGTGTGTGTGTGTGTGAATGTCTGTGCGTGTGTTTGTGTGAATGTCTGTGCATGTGTGTGTGTGAATGTCTGTCCATGTGTGTGAATGTCTGTGTGTGTGTGTGAACGTCTGTGTGTGTGTAAGTGTGAATGTCTGTGTGTGTGTGTGAATGTCTGTGTGTGTATGAATGTCTGTGTGTGTGTCTGAATGTCTGTGTGCGTGTGTATGTATGAATGTCTGTGTGTGTGAATGTCTGTGTCTGTGTGTGTGTGTGTGTGAATGTCTGTGTCTGTGTCTGTGTGCGTGTGTGAATGTCTGTGTGTGTGTGAATGTCTGTGTGTATGTGAATGTCTGTGTGTGTATGAATGTCCGTGTGTGTATGAATGTCTGTGTGTGTGTCTGATTGTCTGTGTAAGTGTGTATGCATGAATGTGTGTTTCTGTGAATGTCTGTGTGTGTGTGAGAATGTCTGTGTGTGTGTGTGAATTCTGTGAGTGTGTGAATGTCTGTGTGTGTGAATGTCTGTGTGTGTGTGTGTGAATGTCTGTGTGTGTGTGAATGTGTGTGTGTGTGTGAATGTCTGTGTTTGTGTGTGTGTGAATGTCTGTGTGTGAATGTGTGTGTGTGAATGTCTGTGTGTGTGTGTGTGTGTTTTCGAATGTCTGTGTGAGTGCGTGTGTGTGTGTGAATGGCAGTGTGTGTGTGTGTGTGTGTGTGTGAGCGAATGTCTGTGTGTATGTGTGTGCAAATGTCTGAGTGTGTGTGAGTGAATGACTGTATGTATGTGTGTGCAAATGTCTGTTTGTGAATGACAGTGTGTATGTGTGTGTAAATGTCTGAGTGTGTGTGAATGTTTGTGTGTGTGTGTGTGTGTGAATGTCAGTGTTTATGTGTGTGAATGTTTGTGTGTTTCTGCGAATGTCTGTGTGTGTACAAATGTCTGTGTTTGTGAATGTGAGTGTGTGCCCGTGAATGTTTGTGTGTGGAAGTGTGTGTGAATGTCTGGGTGTTTGTGTCTGTATGTCTGTGTGTGTCTGTATGTGAATCTGTGTGTGTCTGTGTTTGTGAATTGGTGTGAGTGTGTAAGAATGTGCGTGAGTGTATGTGTGTGTGTGTATGTGTGCGTGAGTGTATGTGTGTGTGAGTGCATGTGCATGTGAATGTCTGTGTGCGTGTGTGTGAATGTCTGTGTGTCTGTGAGCGAATGACTGTGTGTATGTGTGTGCAAATGTCTGAGTGTGTGTGAATGTCTATGTGTGTGTGCAAATGTATGAGTGTGTCTGTGTGTGAATGTCAGTGTGTATGTGTGTGAATGTGTATTCCTGCGAATGTCTGTGTGTGTACAAATGTCTGTGCTTGTCAATGTGAGTGTGTGCCTGTGAATGTTTGTGTGTGGAAATGTGTGTCTGTGTGTGTGAATGTCTGTGTGTGTGTGTGTGTAGGTCTGGGTGTGTGTGTGTGTACATCTGTGTGTGTGTCTGTGTGTGAATCTGTGTGTGTCTGTGTTTGTGAATGTTTGTGAGTGTGTAAGAATTTGCGTGACTGCATGTGTGTGTGAGTGTGTGAATGTCTGTGTGTGTGTAAATGTCTGTGTGTGTGAATTTGTGTGTATGTGTGTGTGAATTTCTGTGTGTGTGTGTGTGTGAATGTCTCTGCGTGTGTTTGTGTGAATGTCTGTGCATGTGTGTGTGTGAATGTCTGTCCATGTGTGTGAATGTCTGTGTGTGTGTGTGTGTGTGTGTGTGTGTGTGTGTGTGTGTGTGTGTGTGTGTGTGTGTGTGTGTGTGTGTGAATGTCTGTGTGTGTGTGTGTTTGTGAATTTCTGTGCATGTGTGTGCGCGAATGTCTGTGTGTATGCATGAGAACATCTGTGTTTGTGTGTGAATGTCTGTGTGTGCATGTGTGAATGCCTGTGCGTGCGAATGTTAATCGGTGTGTGTGGATGTCTGTGTGTTGCAGGTGAATGTTAATGTTTGTGTGTGAATATCTGTTTGCATGTTTGTGTGTGAATGTCTGAGTGTGTGTGTCCGTGTGTGTGAATGTCTGTGTGTGTGTGTGAATGTCTGTGTGTGCCTGTGTGTGTGATTGTCTATGTGTGTGTGTGTGTGTGTGTGTGTGAATGTCTGTGTGGGTTTGTGTGTGTCAATGTCTGCGTGTGTGTGTGTGAATGTGTTTGTGTGTGTATGTGAATGTCTGTGTGTATGTGTGTGTCTGTGAATATCTGTGTGTATGTGTGTGTCTGTAAATATCTGTATGTATGTATCTGTGAATGTAGGTGTGTGTGTGTGAATATCATTGTGTATGTGTGTGTGTGTGTGTGTGTGTGAATGTCTGCGTGTGGACGTGAGTGTGTGTGTGAAAGTCTGTGTGTTTGTGAGTGTGTGTCTGTGTGTGTGTGAAAGTCTGTGTGTTTGTGAGTGTGTGTCTGTGTGTGTGTGAATGTCGGTGTGTGTTTGTGTGAATGTGTGTGTGTGTGAATGCCTGTTTGTGTGTGTGTGTGTGTGTGTGTGTGTGAATGTCTGTTTGTGTGAATGTGTGTGTGTGAGTGAATGTCTGTGTGTATGTGTGAATCTGTTTGTGTGTTTGCGCGAATGTCTATGTGTGTGCAAATTTCTGTGTGTGTGTGATTGTGTGTGTATGAATGTGTGTGTGCCTGTGAATCTGAGTGTGTGTGAAATACGAGTGTCTATGTGTGAATGTCTGTGTGCATGTGAATGTTAATGTGTGTGTGTGAATGTCTGTTTGCATGTGTGTGTGTAAATGAGAGTGCATGTGAATGTCTGTGTTTGTGTGCGTGAATGTCTGTGTGTGTATGTGTGAATTTCTGTTTGTGTGTGTGGATGTGTGTGTGAATTCCTGAGTCTGTTTGAATGTCTGGGTCTGTACGAATATTTGTGTGAGTGTGTGTGTGTGTGTGTGTGGAAAGTATGTTCATGTGTGAATGTCTGTGCCTGTCTGTGTGTGAGTGAGTATGTATGAGAATGTCTGTGTGTGTGTCAAATGTCTGTGTATGTGTGCGTGCAAACATTTGTGTGTGAGAATGTGTCTGTGTGTGTGTGTGTGTGAGCGAATGACTGTGTGTATGTGTGTGCAAATGTCTGAGTGTGTGTGAACGTCTGTGTGTGTGTGTGAATGTCAGTGTGTATGTGTGTGAATGTTTGTGTGCTTCTGCAAATATCTGTGTGTGTACAAATGTCTGTGTGTTTCTGAATGTGTGTGTGCCTGTGAATGTTTGTGTGTGGACGTGAGTGTGTGTGAATGTGTGTGTGTCTGTGTGTCTGAATGTCTGTGGGTGTGTGTGTGTTTGTGTGTGTGTGTGTGTGTGTGTGTGTGTGTGTGTGTGCGTGAATGACTGTGTGTGTGTGTGAATGTCTGTGTGTGTGTGTGTGTGTGTGTGTGTGTGAATGTCTATGTGTGTGTGAATGTCTGTGTGTGTGTGTGTTTTCAAATGTCTGTGTGTGTGCGTGTGTGTGTGTGAATGTCTATGTGTGTGTGTGAGTGAATGACTGTGTGTATGTGTGCAAATGTCTGTGTGTGAATGACTGTGTGTATGTGTGTGCAAATATCTGTGTGTGTATGAATGTTTGTGTGTGTGTGTGAATGTCAGTGTTTATGTGTGTGAATGTTTGTGTGTTTCTGCGAATGTCTGTGTGTGTACAAATGTCTGTGTTTGTGATTGTGAGTGTGTGCCTGTGAATGTTTGTGTGTGGAAGTGTGTGTGAATGTCTGGGTGTTTGTGTCTGTATGTCTGTGTGTGTGTCTGTGTGTGAATCTGTGTGTGTCTGTGTTTGTGAATGTGTGTGAGTGTGTAAGAATGTGCGTGAGTGTATGTGTGTGTGCGTGTATGTGTGCGTGAGTGTATGTGTGTGTGAGTGCATGTGCGTGTCAATGTCTGTGTGTATGTGTGTGTGTGTGTGAATGTCTGTGTGTCTGTGAGCGAATGACTGTGTGTATGTGTGTACAAATGTCTGAGTGTGTGTGAATGTCTGTGTGTGTGTGCAAATGTATGAGTGTGTCTGTGTGTGAATGTCAGTGTGTATGTGTGTGAATGTTTGTGTGTTTCTGCGAATGTCTGTGTGTGTACAAATGTCTGTGCTTGTGAATGTGAGTGTGTGCCTGTGAATGTTTGTGTGTGGAAGTGTGTGTCTGTGTGTGTGAATTTCTGTGTGTGTGTGTGTGTGCATGTCTGGGTATGTGTGTGTGTATGTCTGTGTGTGTGTCTGTGTGTGAATCTGTGTGTGTCTGTGTTTGTGAATGTGTGTGTGTGTAAGAATGTGCGTGACTGTATGTGTGTGTGAGTGTGCGAATGTCTGTGTGTGTGTGTCCATGTCCGTGTGTGTGTGAATGTCTGTGCATGTGTGTGTGTGTGTGAATGTCTGTATGTGTGAATCTGTGTGTGAATGTCTGTGTGTATGTGTGTGTGTGAATGTCTGTGTGTGTGTGTGTGTGTGTGTGTGAATGTCTGTGTGTGTGACTGTGTGTGTGTATGTGTGTGTGATTTTGTGTGTGTGTGTGTGTGTGAATGTCTGTGTGTGTGTTTGTGTGAATGTCTGTGCATGTGTGTGTGTGAATGTCTGTCCATGTGTGTGAATGTCTGTGTGTGTGTGTGTGAACGTCTGTGTGTGTGTAAGTGTGAATGTCTGTGTGTGTGTGAATGTCTGTGTGTGTGTGAATGTCTGTGTGTGTATGAATGTCTGTGTGTGTATCTGAATGTCTGTGTGAGTGTGTATGTATGAATGTCTGTGTGTGTGAATGTCTGTGTCTGTGTGTGTGTGTGTGAATGTCTGTGTCTGTGTCTGTGTGCGTGTGTGAATGTCTGTGTGTGTGTGAATGTCTGTGTGTATGTGAATGCCTGTGTGTGTATGAATGTCCGTGTGTGTATGAATATCTGTGTGTGTGTCTGATTGTCTGTGTAAGTGTGTATGTATGAATGTGTGTTTCTGTGAATGTCTGTGTGTGTGTGAGAATGTCTGTGTGTGTGTGTCTCTGTGTGTGTATGTCTGTGTGTGTGTGTGTGTGTGTGTGTGTGTGTGTGTGTGTGTGTGTGTGTGTGTATGAATGTCTGTGTGTGCGTGTGTGTGAATGTCTGTGTATATGTCCGTGTGTGTGTGTGAATGTGTGTGTGAATGTCTGTGTGTGTGTGAATGTTTGTGTGTGGGTCTGTGTGTGTAAATGTTTCTTTGGGGGTGTGTGTCTGTAAATGCCTGTGTGTGTGTATGAATGTCTATGTGTGTCTGTGAAGTTCTGTGTGTGTGAGAGAATGTCTGTGTGTGTGTGAATGTCTGCATCTGTGTGTGAATGTCTGTGTGTGTGTGTGTGTGTGTGTGTGTGTGTGTGTGTGTGTGAATGTCTGTGAGTGTGTGACTGTCTGTGTGTGTTTTTGTGTGTGTGAATGTCTGTGTGCGTGTGGGAATGATTGTTTATGTGTGTGTGGATGTGTGTTTGAATGTCTGGGTCTGTGTGTATGTCTGTCTGTGTTTGTGTCTGTGTGTGAATGTCTGTGTGTGTGTGTGTGTGTGTGTGTGCGTGGATGTCTGTGTGTGTACGTGTCTCTGTGTGTGAATCTGTGTGTGAATGTGTTTGTGAATCTGTGTGTGTATGAATGTGTGTGTGTGAATGTCTATGTCTGTGTGTGTGTGTGTGAATGTCTGTGTCTGTGTCTGTGTGCATGTGTGAATGTCTGTGTGTGTGTGAATGTCTGTGTGTGTGTGAATGTCGGTGTGTGTATGAATGTCTGTGTGTGTGTCTGAATGTCTGTGTGCGTGTGTATGTATGAATGTCTGTGTGTGTGAATGTCTGTGTCTGTGTGTGTGTGTGAATGTCTGTGTCTGTGTCTGTGTGCGTGTGTGAATGTCTGTGTGTGTGTGAATGTCTGTGTGTATGTGAATGTCTGTGTGTATATGAATGTCCGTGTGTGTATGAATGTCTGTGTGTGTGTCTGATTGTCTGTGTATGTGTGTATGTATGAATGTGTGTTTCTGTGAATGTCTGTGTGTGTGTGTGAATGTCTGTGTGTGTGCGTGTGTGTGTGTGAATGTCTATGTGTGTGTGTGTGTGTGTGAATGTCTGTGTGTGTGTGAATGTCTGCGTGTGTGTGAATGTCTGTGTGTGTGTGTGTTTTCGAATGTCTGTGTGTGTGCGTGTGTGTGTGTGAATGTCTATGTGTGTGTGTGAGTGAATGACTGTGTGTATGTGTGCAAATGTCTGTGTGTGAATGACTGTGTGTATGTGTGTGCAAATATCTGTGTGTGTATGAATGTTTGTGTGTGTGTGTGAATGTCAGTGTTTATGTGTGTGAATGTTTGTGTGTTTCTGCGAATGTCTGTGTGTGTACAAATGTCTGTGTTTGTGATTGTGAGTGTGTGCCTGTGAATGTTTGTGTGTGGAAGTGTGTGTGAATGTCTGGGTGTTTGTGTCTGTATGTCTGTGTGTGTGTCTGTGTGTGAATCTGTGTGTGTCTGTGTTTGTGAATGTGTGTGAGTGTGTAAGAATGTGCGTGAGTGTATGTGTGTGTGCGTGTATGTGTGCGTGAGTGTATGTGTGTGTGAGTGCATGTGCGTGTCAATGTCTGTGTGTATGTGTGTGTGTGTGTGAATGTCTGTGTGTCTGTGAGCGAATGACTGTGTGTATGTGTGTGCAAATGTCTGAGTGTGTGTGAATGTCTGTGTGTGTGTGCAAATGTATGAGTGTGTCTGTGTGTGAATGTCAGTGTGTATGTGTGTGAATGTTTGTGTGTTTCTGCGAATGTCTGTGTGTGTACAAATGTCTGTGCTTGTGAATGTGAGTGTGTGCCTGTGAATGTTTGTGTGTGGAAGTGTGTGTCTGTGTGTGTGAATTTCTGTGTGTGTGTGTGTGTGCATGTCTGGGTATGTGTGTGTGTATGTCTGTGTGTGTGTCTGTGTGTGAATCTGTGTGTGTCTGTGTTTGTGAATGTGTGTGTGTGTGTGTAAGAATGTGCGTGACTGTATGTGTGTGTGAGTGTGTGAATGTCTGTGTGTGTGTGTCCATGTCCGTGTGTGTGAGAATGTCTGTGCATGTGTGTGTGTGTGTGAATGTCTGTGTGTGTGAATCTGTGTGTGAATGTCTGTGTGTATGTGTGTGTGTGAATGTCTGTGTGTGTGTGTGTGTGTGTGTGTGTGTGTGTCTGTGTGAATGTCTGTGTGTGTGAATGTGTGTGTGTATGTGTGTGTGATTTTGTGTGTGTGTGTGTGTGAATGTCTGTGCGTGTGTTTGTGTGAATGTCTGTGCATGTGTGTGTGTGAATGTCTGTCCATGTGTGTGAATGTGTGTGTGTGTGTGTGAATGTCTGTGCGTGTGTAAGTGTGAATGTCTGTGTGTGTGTGAATGTCTGTGTGTCTGTGAATGTCTGCGTGTGTGTGAATGTCTGTGTGTGTGTTTGTGTGAATGTCTGTGCATGTGTGTGTGTGAATGTCTGTCCATGTGTGTGAATGTCTGTGTGTGTGTGTGAACGTCTGTGTGTGTGTAAGTGTGAATGTCTGTGTGTGTGTGTGAATGTCTGTGTGTGTATGAATGTCTGTGTGTGTGTCTGAATGTCTGTGTGCGTGTGTATGTATGAATGTCTGTGTGTGTGAATGTCTGTGTCTGTGTGTGTGTGTGTGAATGTCTGTGTCTGTGTCTGTGTGCGTGTGTGAATGTCTGTGTGTGTGTGAATGTCTGTGTGTATGTGAATGTCTGTGTGTGTATGAATGTCCGTGTGTGTATGAATGTCTGTGTGTGTGTCTGATTGTCTGTGTAAGTGTGTATGTATGAATGTGTGTTTCTGTGAATGTCTGTGTGTGTGTGAGAATGTCTGTGTGTGTGTGTGAATTCTGTGAGTGTGTGAATGTCTGTGTGTGTGAATGTCTGTGTGTGTGTGTGTGAATGTCTGTGTGTGTGTGAATGTGTGTGTGTGTGTGTGTGTGTGAATGTCTGTGTTTGTGTGTGTGTGAATGTCTGTGTGTGAATGTGTGTGTGTGAATGTCTGTGTGTGTGTGTGTGTGTTTTCGAATGTCTGTGTGAGTGCGTGTGTGTGTGTGAATGGCAGTGTGTGTGTGTGTGTGTGTGTGTGAGCGAATGTCTGTGTGTATGTGTGTGCAAATGTCTGAGTGTGTGTGAGTGAATGACTGTATGTATGTGTGTGCAAATGTCTGTGAATGACAGTGTGTATTTGTGTGTAAATGTCTGAGTGTGTGTGAATGTTTGTGTGTGTGTGTGTGTGTGTGAATGTCAGTGTTTATGTGTGTGAATGTTTGTGTGTTTCTGCGAATGTCTGTGTGTGTACAAATGTCTGTGTTTGTGAATGTGAGTGTGTGCCCGTGAATGTTTGTGTGTGGAAGTGTGTGCGAATGTCTGGGTGTTTGTGTCTGTATGTATGTGTGTGTCTGTATGTGAATCTGTGTGTGTCTGTGTTTGAGAATTGGTGTGAGTGTGTAAGAATGTGCGTGAGTGTATGTGTGTGTGTGTATGTGTGCGTGAGTGTATGTGTGTGTGAGTGCATGTGCATGTGAATGTCTGTGTGCGTGTGTGTGAATGTCTGTGTGTCTGTGAGCGAATGACTGTGTGTATGTGTGTGCAAATGTCTGAGTGTGTGTGAATGTCTATGTGTGTGTGCAAATGTATGAGTGTGTCTGTGTGTGAATGTCAGTGTGTATGTGTGTGAATGTGTATTCCTGCGAATGTCTGTGTGTGTACAAATGTCTGTGCTTGTCAATGTGAGTGTGTGCCTGTGAATGTTTGTGTGTGGAAATGTGTGTCTGTGTGTGTGAATGTCTGTGTGTGTGTGTGTGTGTGTGTGTGTGTAGGTCTGGGTGTGTGTGTGTGTACATCTGTGTGTGTGTCTGTGTGTGAATCTGTGTGTGTCTGTGTTTGTGAATGTTTGTGAGTGTGTAAGAATTTGCGTGACTGCATGTGTGTGTGAGTGTGTGAATGTCTGTGTGTGTGTAAATGTCTGTGTGTGTGAATTTGTGTGTATGTGTGTGTGAATTTCTGTGTGTGTGTGTGTGTGAATGTCTCTGCGTGTGTTTGTGTGAATGTCTGTGCATGTGTGTGTGTGAATGTCTGTCCATGTGTGTGAATGTCTGTGTGTGTGTGTGTGTGTGTGTGTGTGTGTGTGTGTGTGTGTGTGTGTGTGTGAATGTCTGTGTGTGTGTGTGTTTGTGAATTTCTGTGCATGTGTGTGCGCGAATGTCTGTGTGTATGCATGAGAACATCTGTGTTTGTGTGTGAATGTCTGTGTGTGCATGTGTGAATGCCTGTGCGTGCGAATGTTAATCGGTGTGTGTGGATGTCTGTGTGTTGCAGGTGAATGTTAATGTTTGTGTGTGAATATCTGTTTGCATGTTTGTGTGTGAATGTCTGAGTGTGTGTGTCCGTGTGTGTGAATGTCTGTGTGTGTGTGTGAATGTCTGTGTGTGTCTGTGTGTGTGATTGTCTATGTGTGTGTGTGTGTGTGTGTGAATGTCTGTGTGGGTTTGTGTGTGTCAATGTCTGCGTGTGTGTGTGTGAATGTGTTTGTGTGTGTATGTGAATGTCTGTGTGTATGTGTGTGTCTGTGAATATCTGTGTGTATGTGTGTGTCTGTAAATATCTGTATGTATGTATCTGTGAATGTAGGTGTGTGTGTGTGAATATCATTGTGTATGTGTGTGTGTGTGTGTGTGTGTGTGTGTGAATGTCTGCGTGTGGACGTGAGTGTGTGTGTGAAAGTCTGTGTGTTTGTGAGTGTGTGTCTGTGTGTGTGTGAAAGTCTGTGTGTTTGTGAGTGTGTGTCTGTGTGTGTGTGAATGTCGGTGTGTGTTTGTGTGAATGTGTGTGTGTGTGAATGCCTGTTTGTGTGTGTGTGTGTGTGTGTGTGTGTGTGTGAATGTCTGTTTGTGTGAATGTGTGTGTGTGAGTGAATGTCTGTGTGTATGTGTGAATCTGTTTGTGTGTTTGCGCGAATGTCTATGTGTGTGCAAATTTCTGTGTGTGTGTGATTGTGTGTGTATGAATGTGTGTGTGCCTGTGAATCTGAGTGTGTGTGAAATACGAGTGTCTATGTGTGAATGTCTGTGTGCATGTGAATGTTAATGTGTGTGTGTGAATGTCTGTTTGCATGTGTGTGTGTAAATGAGAGTGCATGTGAATGTCTGTGTTTGTGTGCGTGAATGTCTGTGTGTGTATGTGTGAATTTCTGTTTGTGTGTGTGGATGTGTGTGTGAATTCCTGAGTCTGTTTGAATGTCTGGGTCTGTACGAATATTTGTGTGAGTGTGTGTGTGTGTGTGGAAAGTATGTTCATGTGTGAATGTCTGTGCCTGTCTGTGTGTGAGTGAGTATGTATGAGAATGTCTGTGTGTGTGTCAAATGTCTGTGTGTGTGTGCGTGCAAACATTTGTGTGTGAGAATGTGTCTGTGTGTGTGTGTGTGAGCGAATGACTGTGTGTATGTGTGTGCAAATGTCTGAGTGTGTGTGAACGTCTGTGTGTGTGTGTGAATGTCAGTGTGTATGTGTGTGAATGTTTGTGTGCTTCTGCAAATATCTGTGTGTGTACAAATGTCTGTGTGTTTCTGAATGTGTGTGTGCCTGTGAATGTTTGTGTGTGGACGTGAGAGTGTGTGAATGTGTGTGTGTCTGTGTGTCTGAATGTCTGTGGGTGTGTGTGTGTTTGTGTGTGTGTGTGTGTGTGTGTGTGTGTGCGTGAATGACTGTGTGTGTGTGTGAATGTCTGTGTGTGTGTGTGTGTGTGTGAATGTCTGTGTGTGTGTGAATGTCTGCGTGTGTGTGAATGTCTGTGTGTGTGTGTGTTTTCAAATGTCTGTGTGTGTGCGTGTGTGTGTGTGAATGTCTATGTGTGTGTGTGAGTGAATGACTGTGTGTATGTGTGCAAATGTCTGTGTGTGAATGACTGTGTGTATGTGTGTGCAAATATCTGTGTGTGTATGAATGTTTGTGTGTGTGTGTGAATGTCAGTGTTTATGTGTGTGAATGTTTGTGTGTTTCTGCGAATGTCTGTGTGTGTACAAATGTCTGTGTTTGTGACTGTGAGTGTGTGCCTGTGAATGTTTGTGTGTGGAAGTGTGTGTGAATGTCTGGGTGTTTGTGTTTGTATGTCTGTGTGTGTGTCTGTGTGTGAATCTGTGTGTGTCTGTGTTTGTGAATGTGTGTGAGTGTGTAAGAATGTGCGTGAGTGTATGTGTGTGTGCGTGTATGTGTGCGTGAGTGTATGTGTGTGTGAGTGCATGTGCGTGTCAATGTCTGTGTGTATGTGTGTGTGTGTGTGAATGTCTGTGTGTCTGTGAGCGAATGACTGTGTGTATGTGTGTGCAAATGTCTGAGTGTGTGTGAATGTCTGTGTGTGTGTGCAAATGTATGAGTGTGTCTGTGTGTGAATGTCAGTGTGTATGTGTGTGAATGTTTGTGTGTTTCTGCGAATGTCTGTGTGTGTACAAATGTCTGTGCTTGTGAATGTGAGTGTGTGCCTGTGAATGTTTGTGTGTGGAAGTGTGTGTCTGTGTGTGTGAATTTCTGTGTGTGTGTGTGTGTGCATGTCTGGGTATGTGTGTGTGTATGTCTGTGTGTGTGTCTGTGTGTGAATCTGTGTGTGTCTGTGTTTGTGAATGTGTGTGTGTGTAAGAATGTGCGTGACTGTATGTGTGTGTGAGTGTGTGAATGTCTGTGTGTGTGTGTCCATGTCCGTGTGTGTGTGAATGTCTGTGCATGTGTGTGTGTGTGTGAATGTCTGTATGTGTGAATCTGTGTGTGAATGTCTGTGTGTATGTGTGTGTGTGAATGTCTGTGTGTGTGTGTGTGTGTGTGTGTGAATGTCTGTGTGTGTGAATGTGTGTGTGTATGTGTGTGTGATTTTGTGTGTGTGTGTGTGTGTGAATGTCTGTGCGTGTGTTTGTGTGAATGTCTGTGCATGTGTGTGTGTGAATGTCTGTCCATGTGTGTGAATGTCTGTGTGTGTGTGTGTGAACGTCAGTGTGTGTGTAAGTGTGAATGTCTGTGTGTGTGTGAATGTCTGTGTGTGTGTGAATGTCTGTGTGTGTATGAATGTCTGTGTGTGTGTCTGAATGTCTGTGTGAGTGTGTATGTATGAATGTCTGTGTGTGTGAATGTCTGTGTCTGTGTGTGTGTGTGTGAATGTCTGTGTCTGTGTCTGTGTGCGTGTGTGAATGTCTGTGTGTGTGTGAATGTCTGTGTGTATGTGAATGCCTGTGTGTGTATGAATGTCCGTGTGTGTATGAATGTCTGTGTGTGTGTCTGATTGTCTGTGTAAGTGTGTATGTATGAATGTGTGTTTCTGTGAATGTCTGTGTGTGTGTGAGAATGTCTGTGTGTGTGTGTCTCTGTGTGTGTATGTCTGTGTGTGTGTGTGTGTGTGTGTGTGTGTATGAATGTCTGTGTGTGCGTGTGTGTGAATGTCTGTGTATATGTCCGTGTGTGTGTGTGAATGTGTGTGTGAATGTCTGTGTGTGTGTGAATGTTTGTGTGTGGGTCTGTGTGTGTAAATGTTTCTTTGGGGGTGTGTGTCTGTAAATGCCTGTGTGTGTGTATGAATGTCTATGTGTGTCTGTGAAGTTCTGTGTGTGTGAGAGAATGTCTGTGTGTGTGTGAATGTCTGCATCTGTGTGTGAATGTCTGTGTGTGTGTGTGTGTGTGAATGTCTGTGAGTGTGTGACTGTCTGTGTGTGTTTTTGTGTGTGTGAATGTCTGTGTGTGTGTGGGAATGATTGTTTATGTGTGTGTGGATGTGTGTTTGAATGTCTGGGTCTGTGTGTATGTCTGTCTGTGTTTGTGTCTGTGTGTGAATGTCTGTGTGTGTGTGTGTGTGTGTGTGTGTGTGCATGGATGTCTGTGTGTGTACGTGTCTCTGTGTGTGAATCTGTGTGTGAATGTGTTTGTGAATCTGTGTGTGTGTGAATGTGTGTGTGTGAATGTCTATGTCTGTGTGTGTGTGTGTGTGAATGTCTGTGTCTGTGTCTGTGTGCATGTGTGAATGTCTGTGTGTGTGTGAATGTCTGTGTGTGTGTGAATGTCGGTGTGTGTATGAATGTTTGTGTGTGTGTCTGAATGTCTGTGTGCGTGTGTATGTATGAATGTCTGTGTGTGTGAATGTCTGTGTCTGTGTGTGTGTGTGAATGTCTGTGTCCGTGTCTGTGTGCGTGTGTGAATGTCTGTGTGTGTGTGAATGTCTGTGTGTATGTGAATGTCTGTGTGTATATGAATGTCCGTGTGTGTATGAATGTCTGTGTGTGTGTCTGATTGTCTGCGTATGTGTGTATGTATGAATGTGTGTTTCTGTGAATGTCTGTGTGTGTGTGTGAATGTCTGTGTGTGTGCGTGTGTGTGTGTGAATGTCTATGTGTGTGTGTGTGTGTGTGAATGTCTGTGTGTGTGTGAATGTCTGCGTGTGTGTGAATGTCTGTGTGTGTGTGTGTTTTCGAATGTCTGTGTGTGTGCGTGTGTGTGTGTGAATGTCTATGTGTGTGTGTGAGTGAATGACTGTGTGTATGTGTGCAAATGTCTGTGTGTGAATGACTGTGTGTATGTGTGTGCAAATATCTGTGTGTGTATGAATGTTTGTGTGTGTGTGTGAATGTCAGTGTTTATGTGTGTGAATGTTTGTGTGTTTCTGCGAATGTCTGTGTGTGTACAAATGTCTGTGTTTGTGATTGTGAGTGTGTGCCTGTGAATGTTTGTGTGTGGAAGTGTGTGTGAATGTCTGGGTGTTTGTGTCTGTATGTCTGTGTGTGTGTCTGTGTGTGAATCTGTGTGTGTCTGTGTTTGTGAATGTGTGTGAGTGTGTAAGAATGTGCGTGAGTGTATGTGTGTGTGCGTGTATGTGTGCGTGAGTGTATGTGTGTGTGAGTGCATGTGCGTGTCAATGTCTGTGTGTATGTGTGTGTGTGTGTGAATGTCTGTGTGTCTGTGAGCGAATGACTGTGTGTATGTGTGTGCAAATGTCTGAGTGTGTGTGAATGTCTGTGTGTGTGTGCAAATGTATGAGTGTGTCTGTGTGTGAATGTCAGTGTGTATGTGTGTGAATGTTTGTGTGTTTCTGCGAATGTCTGTGTGTGTACAAATGTCTGTGCTTGTGAATGTGAGTGTGTGCCTGTGAATGTTTGTGTGTGGAAGTGTGTGTCTGTGTGTGTGAATTTCTGTGTGTGTGTGTGTGTGTGCATGTCTGGGTATGTGTGTGTGTATGTCTGTGTGTGTGTGTGTGTGTGAATCTGTGTGTGTCTGTGTTTGTGAATGTGTGTGTGTGTGTAAGAATGTGCGTGACTGTATGTGTGTGTGAGTGTGTGAATGTCTGTGTGTGTGTGTCCATGTCCGTGTGTGTGAGAATGTCTGTGCATGTGTGTGTGTGTGTCCATGTCCGTGTGTGTGAATCTGTGTGTGAATGTCTGTGTGTATGTGTGTGTGTGAATGTCTGTGTGTGTGTGTGTGTGTGTGTGTGTGTGTGTGTCTGTGTGAATGTCTGTGTGTGTGAATGTGTGTGTGTATGTGTGTGTGATTTTGTGTGTGTGTGTGTGTGAATGTCTGTGCGTGTGTTTGTGTGAATGTCTGTGCATGTGTGTGTGTGAATGTCTGTCCATGTGTGTGAATGTGTGTGTGTGTGTAAGTGTGAACGTCTGTGTGTGTGTAAGTGTGAATGTCTGTGTGTGTGTGAATGTCTGTGTGTCTGTGAATGTCTGCGTGTGTGTGAATGTCTGTGTATGTGTTTGTGTGAATGTCTGTGCATGTGTGTGTGTGAATGTCTGTCCATGTGTGTGAATGTCTGTGTGTGTGTGTGAACGTCTGTGTGTGTGTAAGTGTGAATGTCTGTGTGTGTGTGTGAATGTCTGTGTGTGTATGAATGTCTGTGTGTGTGTCTGAATGTCTGTGTGCGTGTGTATGTATGAATGTCTGTGTGTGTGAATGTCTGTGTCTGTGTGTGTGTGTGTGAATGTCTGTGTCTGTGTCTGTGTGCGTGTGTGAATGTCTGTGTGTGTGTGAATGTCTGTGTGTATGTGAATGTCTGTGTGTGTATGAATGTCCGTGTGTGTATGAATGTCTGTGTGTGTGTCTGATTGTCTGTGTAAGTGTGTATGTATGAATGTGTGTTTCTGTGAATGTCTGTGTGTGTGTGAGAATGTCTGTGTGTGTGTGTGAATTCTGTGAGTGTGTGAATGTCTGTGTGTGTGTGAATGTCTGTGTGTGTGTGTGTGAATGTCTGTGTGTGTGTGAATGTGTGTGTGTGTGTGTGTGTGTGTGAATGTCTGTGTTTGTGTGTGTGTGAATGTCTGTGTGTGAATGTGTGTGTGTGAATGTCTGTGTGTGTGTGTGTGTGTGTGTGTCTTTTCGAATGTCTGTGTGAGTGCGTGTGTGTGTGTGAATGGCAGTGTGTGTGTGTGTGTGTGTGTGTGTGAGCGAATGTCTGTTTGTATGTGTGTGCAAATGTCTGAGTGTGTGTGAGTGAATGACTGTATGTATGTGTGTGCAAATGTCTGTTTGTGAATGACAGTGTGTATGTGTGTGTAAATGTCTGAGTGTGTGTGAATGTTTGTGTGTGTGTGTGTGTGTGAATGTCAGTGTTTATGTGTGTGAATGTTTGTGTGTTTCTGCGAATGTCTGTGTGTGTACAAATGTCTGTGTTTGTGAATGTGAGTGTGTGCCCGTGAATGTTTGTGTGTGGAAGTGTGTGTGAATGTCTGGGTGTTTGTGTCTGTATGTCTGTGTGTGTCTGTATGTGAATCTGTGTGTGTCTGTGTTTGTGAATTGGTGTGAGTGTGTAAGAATGTGCGTGAGTGTATGTGTGTGCGTGTATGTGTGCGTGAGTGTATGTGTGTGTGAGTGCATGTGCATGTGAATGTCTGTGTGCGTGTGTGTGAATGTCTGTGTGTCTGTGAGCGAATGACTGTGTGTATGTGTGTGCAAATGTCTGAGTGTGTGTGAATGTCTATGTGTGTGTGGAAATGTATGAGTGTGTCTGTGTGTGAATGTCAGTGTGTATGTGTGTGAATGTGTATTCCTGCGAATGTCTGTGTGTGTACAAATGTCTGTGCTTGTCAATGTGAGTGTGTGCCTGTGAATGTTTGTGTGTGGAAATGTGTGTCTGTGTGTGTGAATGTCTGTGTGTGTGTGTGTGTGTGTGTGTAGGTCTGGGTGTGTGTGTGTGTACATCTGTGTGTGTGTCTGTGTGTGAATCTGTGTGTGTCTGTGTTTGTGAATGTTTGTGAGTGTGTAAGAATTTGCGTGACTGCATGTGTGTGTGAGTGTGTGAATGTCTGTGTGTGTGTAAATGTCTGTGTGTGTGAATTTGTGTGTATGTGTGTGTGAATTTCTGTGTGTGTGTGTGTGAATGTCTCTGCGTGTGTTTGTGTGAATGTCTGTGCATGTGTGTGTGTGAATGTCTGTCCATGTGTGTGAATGTCTGTGTGTGTGTGTGTGTGTGTGTGTGTGTGTGTGTGTGAGTGTGTGTGTGTGTGTTTGTGAAATTCTGTGCATGTGTGTGCGCGAATGTCTGTGTGTATGCATGAGAACATCTGTGTTTGTGTGTGAATGTCTGTGTGTGCATGTGTGAATGCCTGTGCGTGCGAATGTTAATCGGTGTGTGTGGATGTCTGTGTGTTGCAGGTGAATGTTAATGTTTGTGTGTGAATATCTGTTTGCATGTTTGTGTGTGAATGTCTGAGTGTGTGTGTCCGTGTGTGTGAATGTCTGTGTGTGTGTGTGAATGTCTGTGTGTGTCTGTGTGTGTGATTGTCTATGTGTGTGTGTGTGTGTGTGTGTGTGTGTGAATGTCTGTGTGGGTTTGTGTGTGTCAATGTCTGCGTGTGTGTGTGTGAATGTGTTTGTGTGTGTATGTGAATGTCTGTGTGTATGTGTGTGTCTGTGAATATCTGTGTGTATGTGTGTGTCTGTAAATATCTGTATGTATGTATCTGTGAATGTAGGTGTGTGTGTGTGAATATCATTGTGTATGTGTGTGTGTGTGTGTGTGTGTGAATGTCTGCGTGTGGACGTGAGTGTGTGTGTGAAAGTCTGTGTGTTTGTGAGTGTGTGTCTGTGTGTGTGTGAAAGTCTGTGTGTTTGTGAGTGTGTGTCTGTGTGTGTGTGAATGTCGGTGTGTGTTTGTGTGAATGTGTGTGTGTGTGAATGCCTGTTTGTGTGTGTGTGTGTGTGTGTGTGTGTGAATGTCTGTTTGTGTGAATGTGTGTGTGTGAGTGAATGTCTGTGTGTATGTGTGAATCTGTTTGTGTGTTTGCGCGAATGTCTATGTGTGTGCAAATTTCTGTGTGTGTGTGATTGTGTGTGTATGAATGTGTGTGTGCCTGTGAATCTGAGTGTGTGTGAAATACGAGTGTCTATGTGTGAATGTCTGTGTGCATGTGAATGTTAATGTGTGTGTGTGAATGTCTGTTTGCATGTGTGTGTGTAAATGAGAGTGCATGTGAATGTCTGTGTTTGTGTGCGTGAATGTCTGTGTGTGTATGTGTGAATTTCTGATTGTGTGTGTGGATGTGTGTGTGAATTCCTGAGTCTGTTTGAATGTCTGGGTCTGTACGAATATTTGTGTGAGTGTGTGTGTGTGTGTGTGGAAAGTATGTTCATGTGTGAATGTCTGTGCCTGTCTGTGTGTGAGTGAGTATGTATGAGAATGTCTGTGTGTGTGTCAAATGTCTGTGTGTGTGTGCGTGCAAACATTTGTGTGTGAGAATGTGTCTGTGTGTGTGTGTGTGAGCGAATGACTGTGTGTATGTGTGTGCAAATGTCTGAGTGTGTGTGAACGTCTGTGTGTGTGTGTGAATGTCAGTGTGTATGTGTGTGAATGTTTGTGTGCTTCTGCAAATATCTGTGTGTGTACAAATGTCTGTGTGTTTCTGAATGTGTGTGTGCCTGTGAATGTTTGTGTGTGGACGTGAGTGTGTGTGAATGTGTGTGTGTCTGTGTGTCTGAATGTCTGTGGGTGTGTGTGTGTTTGTGTGTGTGTGTGTGTGTGTGTGTGTGTGTGTGTGCGTGAATGACTGTGTGTGTGCGTGTGTGTGTGTGAATGTCTGTGTGTGTGTGTGTGTGTGTGAATGTCTGCGTGTGTGTGAATGTCTGTGTGTGTGTGTGTTTTCAAATGTCTGTGTGTGTGCGTGTGTGTGTGTGAATGTCTATGTGTGTGTGTGAGTGAATGACTGTGTGTATGTGTGCAAATGTCTGTGTGTGAATGACTGTGTGTATGTGTGTGCAAATATCTGTGTGTGTATGAATGTTTGTGTGTGTGTGTGAATGTCAGTGTTTATGTGTGTGAATGTTTGTGTGTTTCTGCGAATGTCTGTGTGTGTACAAATGTCTGTGTTTGTGATTGTGAGTGTGTGCCTGTGAATGTTTGTGTGTGGAAGTGTGTGTGAATGTCTGGGTGTTTGTGTCTGTATGTCTGTGTGTGTGTCTGTGTGTGAATCTGTGTGTGTCTGTGTTTGTGAATGTGTGTGAGTGTGTAAGAATGTGCGTGAGTGTATGTGTGTGTGCGTGTATGTGTGCGTGAGTGTATGTGTGTGTGAGTGCATGTGCGTGTCAATGTCTGTGTGTATGTGTGTGTGTGTGTGAATGTCTGTGTGTCTGTGAGCGAATGACTGTGTGTATGTGTGTGCAAATGTCTGAGTGTGCGTGAATGTCTGTGTGTGTGTGCAAATGTATGAGTGTGTCTGTGTGTGAATGTCAGTGTGTATGTGTGTGAATGTTTGTGTGTTTCTGCGAATGTCTGTGTGTGTACAAATGTCTGTGCTTGTGAATGTGAGTGTGTGCCTGTGAATGTTTGTGTGTGGAAGTGTGTGTCTGTGTGTGTGAATTTCTGTGTGTGTGTGTGTGTGCATGTCTGGGTATGTGTGTGTGTATGTCTGTGTGTGTGTCTGTGTGTGAATCTGTGTGTGTCTGTGTTTGTGAATGTGTGTGTGTGTAAGAATGTGCGTGACTGTATGTGTGTGTGAGTGTGCGAATGTCTGTGTGTGTGTGTCCATGTCCGTGTGTGTGTGAATGTCTGTGCATGTGTGTGTGTGTGTGAATGTCTGTATGTGTGAATCTGTGTGTGAATGTCTGTGTGTATGTGTGTGTGTGAATGTCTGTGTGTGTGTGTGTGTGTGTGTGTGTGAATGTCTGTGTGTGTGAATGTGTGTATGTATGTGTGTGTGATTTTGTGTGTGTGTGTGTGTGTGAATGTCTGTGCGTGTGTTTGTGTGAATGTCTGTGCATGTGTGTGTGTGAATGTCTGTCCATGTGTGTGAATGTCTGTGTGTGTGTGTGTGAACGTCAGTGTGTGTGTAAGTGTGAATGTCTGTGTGTGTGTGAATGTCTGTGTGTGTGTGAATGTCTGTGTGTGTATGAATGTCTGTGTGTGTGTCTGAATGTCTGTGTGAGTGTGTATGTATGAATGTCTGTGTGTGTGAATGTCTGTGTCTGTGTGTGTGTGTGTGAATGTCTGTGTCTGTGTCTGTGTGCGTGTGTGAATGTCTGTGTGTGTGTGAATGTCTGTGTGTATGTGAATGCCTGTGTGTGTATGAATGTCCGTGTGTGTATGAATGTCTGTGTGTGTGTCTGATTGTCTGTGTAAGTGTGTATGTATGAATGTGTGTTTCTGTGAATGTCTGTGTGTGTGTGAGAATGTCTGTGTGTGTGTGTCTCTGTGTGTGTATGTCTGTGTGTGTGTGTGTGTGTGTGTGTGTATGAATGTCTGTGTGTGCGTGTGTGTGAATGTCTGTGTATATGTCCGTGTGTGTGTGTGAACGTGTGTGTGAATGTCTGTGTGTGTGTGAATGTTTGTGTGTGGGTCTGTGTGTGTAAATGTTTCTTTGGGGGTGTGTGTCTGTAAATGCCTGTGTGTGTGTATGAATGTCTATGTGTGTCTGTGAAGTTCTGTGTGTGTGAGAGAATGTCTGTGTGTGTGTGAATGTCTGCATCTGTGTGTGAATGTCTGTGTGTGTGTGTGTGTGTGAATGTCTGTGAGTGTGTGACTGTCTGTGTGTGTTTTTGTGTGTGTGAATGTCTGTGTGTGTGTGGGAATGATTGTTTATGTGTGTGTGGATGTGTGTTTGAATGTCTGGGTCTGTGTGTATGTCTGTCTGTGTTTGTGTCTGTGTGTGAATGTCTGTGTGTGTGTGTGTGTGTGTGTGTGTGTGTGCATGGATGTCTGTGTGTGTACGTGTCTCTGTGTGTGAATCTGTGTGTGAATGTGTTTGTGAATCTGTGTGTGTGTGAATGTGTGTGTGTGAATGTCTATGTCTGTGTGTGTGTGTGTGTGAATGTCTGTGTCTGTGTCTGTGTGCATGTGTGAATGTCTGTGTGTGTGTGAATGTCTGTGTGTGTGTGAATGTCGGTGTGTGTATGAATGTTTGTGTGTGTGTCTGAATGTCTGTGTGCGTGTGTATGTATGAATGTCTGTGTGTGTGAATGTCTGTGTCTGTGTGTGTGTGTGAATGTCTGTGTCTGTGTCTGTGTGCGTGTGTGAATGTCTGTGTGTGTGTGAATGTCTGTGTGTATGTGAATGTCTGTGTGTATATGAATGTCCGTGTGTGTATGAATGTCTGTGTGTGTGTCTGATTGTCTGTGTATGTGTGTATGTATGAATGTGTGTTTCTGTGAATGTCTGTGTGTGTGTGTGAATGTCTGTGTGTGTGCGTGTGTGTGTGTGAATGTCTATGTGTGTGTGTGTGTGTGTGTGAATGTCTGTGTGTGTGTGAATGTCTGCGTGTGTGTGAATGTCTCTGTGTGTGTGTGTTTTCGAATGTCTGTGTGTGTGCGTGTGTGTGTGTGAATGTCTATGTGTGTGTGTGAGTGAATGACTGTGTGTATGTGTGCAAATGTCTGTGTGTGAATGACTGTGTGTATGTGTGTGCAAATATCTGTGTGTGTATGAATGTTTGTGTGTGTGTGAATGTCAGTGTTTATGTGTGTGAATGTTTGTGTGTTTCTGCGAATGTCTGTGTGTGTACAAATGTCTGTGTTTGTGATTGTGAGTGTGTGCCTGTGAATGTTTGTGTGTGGAAGTGTGTGTGAATGTCTGGGTGTTTGTGTCTGTATGTCTGTGTGTGTGTCTGTGTGTGAATCTGTGTGTGTCTGTGTTTGTGAATGTGTGTGAGTGTGTAAGAATGTGCGTGAGTGTATGTGTGTGTGCGTGTATGTGTGCGTGAGTGTATGTGTGTGTGAGTGCATGTGCGTGTCAATGTCTGTGTGTATGTGTGTGTGTGTGTGAATGTCTGTGTGTCTGTGAGCGAATGACTGTGTGTATGTGTGTGCAAATGTCTGAGTGTGTGTGAATGTCTGTGTGTGTGTGCAAATGTATGAGTGTGTCTGTGTGTGAATGTCAGTGTGTATGTGTGTGAATGTTTGTGTGTTTCTGCGAATGTCTGTGTGTGTACAAATGTCTGTGCTTGTGAATGTGAGTGTGTGCCTGTGAATGTTTGTGTGTGGAAGTGTGTGTCTGTGTGTGTGAATTTCTGTGTGTGTGTGTGTGTGTGCATGTCTGGGTATGTGTGTGTGTATGTCTGTGTGTGTGTCTGTGTGTGAATCTGTGTGTGTCTGTGTTTGTGAATGTGTGTGTGTGTGTAAGAATGTGCGTGACTGTATGTGTGTGTGAGTGTGTGAATGTCTGTGTGTGTGTGTCCATGTCCATGTGTGTGAGAATGTCTGTGCATGTGTGTGTGTGTGTCCATGTCCGTGTGTGTGAATCTGTGTGTGAATGTCTGTGTGTATGTGTGTGTGTGAATGTCTGTGTGTGTGTGTGTGTGTGTGTGTGTGTGTGTCTGTGTGAATGTCTGTGTGTGTGAATGTGTGTGTGTATGTGTGTGTGATTTTGTGTGTGTGTGTGTGTGAATGTCTGTGCGTGTGTTTGTGTGAATGTCTGTGCATGTGTGTGTGTGAATGTCTGTCCATGTGTGTGAATGTCTGTGTGTGTGTGTGTGAACGTCAGTGTGTGTGTAAGTGTGAATGTCTGTGTGTGTGTGAATGTCTGTGTGTGTGTGAATGTCTGTGTGTGTATGAATGTCTGTGTGTGTGTCTGAATGTCTGTGTGAGTGTGTATGTATGAATGTCTGTGTGTGTGAATGTCTGTGTCTGTGTGTGTGTGTGTGAATGTCTGTGTCTGTGTCTGTGTGCGTGTGTGAATGTCTGTGTGTGTGTGAATGTCTGTGTGTATGTGAATGCCTGTGTGTGTATGAATGTCCGTGTGTGTATGAATGTCTGTGTGTGTGTCTGATTGTCTGTGTAAGTGTGTATGTATGAATGTGTGTTTCTGTGAATGTCTGTGTGTGTGTGAGAATGTCTGTGTGTGTGTGTCTCTGTGTGTGTATGTCTGTGTGTGTGTGTGTGTGTGTGTGTGTATGAATGTCTGTGTGTGCGTGTGTGTGAATGTCTGTGTATATGTCCGTGTGTGTGTGTGAATGTGTGTGTGAATGTCTGTGTGTGTGTGAATGTTTGTGTGTGGGTCTGTGTGTGTAAATGTTTCTTTGGGGGTGTGTGTCTGTAAATGCCTGTGTGTGTGTATGAATGTCTATGTGTGTCTGTGAAGTTCTGTGTGTGTGAGAGAATGTCTGTGTGTGTGTGAATGTCTGCATCTGTGTGTGAATGTCTGTGTGTGTGTGTGTGTGTGAATGTCTGTGAGTGTGTGACTGTCTGTGTGTGTTTTTGTGTGTGTGAATGTCTGTGTGTGTGTGGGAATGATTGTTTATGTGTGTGTGGATGTGTGTTTGAATGTCTGGGTCTGTGTGTATGTCTGTCTGTGTTTGTGTCTGTGTGTGAATGTCTGTGTGTGTGTGTGTGTGTGTGTGTGTGTGCATGGATGTCTGTGTGTGTACGTGTCTCTGTGTGTGAATCTGTGTGTGAATGTGTTTGTGAATCTGTGTGTGTGTGAATGTGTGTGTGTGAATGTCTATGTCTGTGTGTGTGTGTGTGTGAATGTCTGTGTCTGTGTCTGTGTGCATGTGTGAATGTCTGTGTGTGTGTGAATGTCTGTGTGTGTGTGAATGTCGGTGTGTGTATGAATGTTTGTGTGTGTGTCTGAATGTCTGTGTGCGTGTGTATGTATGAATGTCTGTGTGTGTGAATGTCTGTGTCTGTGTGTGTGTGTGAATGTCTGTGTCTGTGTCTGTGTGCGTGTGTGAATGTCTGTGTGTGTGTGAATGTCTGTGTGTATGTGAATGTCTGTGTGTATATGAATGTCCGTGTGTGTATGAATGTCTGTGTGTGTGTCTGATTGTCTGTGTATGTGTGTATGTATGAATGTGTGTTTCTGTGAATGTCTGTGTGTGTGTGTGAATGTCTGTGTGTGTGCGTGTGTGTGTGTGAATGTCTATGTGTGTGTGTGTGTGTGTGTGAATGTCTGTGTGTGTGTGAATGTCTGCGTGTGTGTGAATGTCTCTGTGTGTGTGTGTTTTCGAATGTCTGTGTGTGTGCGTGTGTGTGTGTGAATGTCTATGTGTGTGTGTGAGTGAATGACTGTGTGTATGTGTGCAAATGTCTGTGTGTGAATGACTGTGTGTATGTGTGTGCAAATATCTGTGTGTGTATGAATGTTTGTGTGTGTGTGAATGTCAGTGTTTATGTGTGTGAATGTTTGTGTGTTTCTGCGAATGTCTGTGTGTGTACAAATGTCTGTGTTTGTGATTGTGAGTGTGTGCCTGTGAATGTTTGTGTGTGGAAGTGTGTGTGAATGTCTGGGTGTTTGTGTCTGTATGTCTGTGTGTGTGTCTGTGTGTGAATCTGTGTGTGTCTGTGTTTGTGAATGTGTGTGAGTGTGTAAGAATGTGCGTGAGTGTATGTGTGTGTGCGTGTATGTGTGCGTGAGTGTATGTGTGTGTGAGTGCATGTGCGTGTCAATGTCTGTGTGTATGTGTGTGTGTGTGTGAATGTCTGTGTGTCTGTGAGCGAATGACTGTGTGTATGTGTGTGCAAATGTCTGAGTGTGTGTGAATGTCTGTGTGTGTGTGCAAATGTATGAGTGTGTCTGTGTGTGAATGTCAGTGTGTATGTGTGTGAATGTTTGTGTGTTTCTGCGAATGTCTGTGTGTGTACAAATGTCTGTGCTTGTGAATGTGAGTGTGTGCCTGTGAATGTTTGTGTGTGGAAGTGTGTGTCTGTGTGTGTGAATTTCTGTGTGTGTGTGTGTGTGTGCATGTCTGGGTATGTGTGTGTGTATGTCTGTGTGTGTGTCTGTGTGTGAATCTGTGTGTGTCTGTGTTTGTGAATGTGTGTGTGTGTGTAAGAATGTGCGTGACTGTATGTGTGTGTGAGTGTGTGAATGTCTGTGTGTGTGTGTCCATGTCCATGTGTGTGAGAATGTCTGTGCATGTGTGTGTGTGTGTCCATGTCCGTGTGTGTGAATCTGTGTGTGAATGTCTGTGTGTATGTGTGTGTGTGAATGTCTGTGTGTGTGTGTGTGTGTGTGTGTGTGTGTGTGTGTGTGTCTGTGTGAATGTCTGTGTGTGTGAATGTGTGTGTGTATGTGTGTGTGATTTTGTGTGTGTGTGTGTGTGAATGTCTGTGCGTGTGTTTGTGTGAATGTCTGTGCATGTGTGTGTGTGAATGTCTGTCCATGTGTGTGAATGTGTGTGTGTGTGTAAGTGTGAACGTCTGTGCGTGTGTAAGTGTGAATGTCTGTGTGTGTGTGAATGTCTGTGTGTCTGTGAATGTCTGCGTGTGTGTGAATGTCTGTGTGTGTGTTTGTGTGAATGTCTGTGCATGTGTGTGTGTGAATGTCTGTCCATGTGTGTGAATGTCTGTGTGTGTGTGTGAACGTCTGTGTGTGTGTAAGTGTGAATGTCTGTGTGTGTGTGTGAATGTCTGTGTGTGTATGAATGTCTGTGTGTGTGTCTGAATGTCTGTGTGCGTGTGTATGTATGAATGTCTGTGTGTGTGAATGTCTGTGTCTGTGTGTGTGTGTGTGAATGTCTGTGTCTGTGTCTGTGTGCGTGTGTGAATGTCTGTGTGTGTGTGAATGTCTGTGTGTATGTGAATGTCTGTGTGTGTATGAATGTCCGTGTGTGTATGAATGTCTGTGTGTGTGTCTGATTGTCTGTGTAAGTGTGTATGTATGAATGTGTGTTTCTGTGAATGTCTGTGTGTGTGTGAGAATGTCTGTGTGTGTGTGTGAATTCTGTGAGTGTGTGAATGTCTGTGTGTGTGTGAATGTCTGTGTGTGTGTGTGTGAATGTCTGTGTGTGTGTGAATGTGTGTGTGTGTGTGTGTGTGAATGTCTGTGTTTGTGTGTGTGTGAATGTCTGTGTGTGAATGTGTGTGTGTGAATGTCTGTGTGTGTGTGTGTGTGTGTGTGTGTTTTCGAATGTCTGTGTGAGTGCGTGTGTGTGTGTGAATGGCAGTGTGTGTGTGTGTGTGTGTGTGTGTGAGCGAATGTCTGTTTGTATGTGTGTGCAAATGTCTGAGTGTGTGTGAGTGAATGACTGTATGTATGTGTGTGCAAATGTCTGTTTGTGAATGACAGTGTGTATGTGTGTGTAAATGTCTGAGTGTGTGTGAATGTTTGTGTGTGTGTGTGTGTGTGAATGTCAGTGTTTATGTGTGTGAATGTTTGTGTGTTTCTGCGAATGTCTGTGTGTGTACAAATGTCTGTGTTTGTGAATGTGAGTGTGTGCCCGTGAATGTTTGTGTGTGGAAGTGTGTGTGAATGTCTGGGTGTTTGTGTCTGTATGTCTGTGTGTGTCTGTATGTGAATCTGTGTGTGTCTGTGTTTGTGAATTGGTGTGAGTGTGTAAGAATGTGCGTGAGTGTATGTGTGTGCGTGTATGTGTGCGTGAGTGTATGTGTGTGTGAGTGCATGTGCATGTGAATGTCTGTGTGCGTGTGTGTGAATGTCTGTGTGTCTGTGAGCGAATGACTGTGTGTATGTGTGTGCAAATGTCTGAGTGTGTGTGAATGTCTATGTGTGTGTGCAAATGTATGAGTGTGTCTGTGTGTGAATGTCAGTGTGTATGTGTGTGAATGTGTATTCCTGCGAATGTCTGTGTGTGTACAAATGTCTGTGCTTGTCAATGTGAGTGTGTGCCTGTGAATGTTTGTGTGTGGAAATGTGTGTCTGTGTGTGTGAATGTCTGTGTGTGTGTGTGTGTGTGTGTGTAGGTCTGGGTGTGTGTGTGTGTACATCTGTGTGTGTGTCTGTGTGTGAATCTGTGTGTGTCTGTGTTTGTGAATGTTTGTGAGTGTGTAAGAATTTGCGTGACTGCATGTGTGTGTGAGTGTGTGAATGTCTGTGTGTGTGTAAATGTCTGTGTGTGTGAATTTGTGTGTATGTGTGTGTGAATTTCTGTGTGTGTGTGTGTGTGAATGTCTCTGCGTGTGTTTGTGTGAATGTCTGTGCATGTGTGTGTGTGAATGTCTGTCCATGTGTGTGAATGTCTGTGTGTGTGTGTGTGTGTGTGTGTGTGTGTGTGTGTGAGTGTGTGTGTGTGTGTTTGTGAATTTCTGTGCATGTGTGTGCGCGAATGTCTGTGTGTATGCATGAGAACATCTGTGTTTGTGTGTGAATGTCTGTGTGTGCATGTGTGAATGCCTGTGCGTGCGAATGTTAATCGGTGTGTGTGGATGTCTGTGTGTTGCAGGTGAATGTTAATGTTTGTGTGTGAATATCTGTTTGCATGTTTGTGTGTGAATGTCTGAGTGTGTGTGTCCGTGTGTGTGAATGTCTGTGTGTGTGTGTGAATGTCTGTGTGTGTCTGTGTGTGTGATTGTCTATGTGTGTGTGTGTGTGTGTGTGTGTGTGTGAATGTCTGTGTGGGTTTGTGTGTGTCAATGTCTGCGTGTGTGTGTGTGAATGTGTTTGTGTGTGTATGTGAATGTCTGTGTGTATGTGTGTGTCTGTGAATATCTGTGTGTATGTGTGTGTCTGTAAATATCTGTATGTATGTATCTGTGAATGTAGGTGTGTGTGTGTGAATATCATTGTGTATGTGTGTGTGTGTGTGTGTGTGTGAATGTCTGCGTGTGGACGTGAGTGTGTGTGTGAAAGTCTGTGTGTTTGTGAGTGTGTGTCTGTGTGTGTGTGAAAGTCTGTGTGTTTGTGAGTGTGTGTCTGTGTGTGTGTGAATGTCGGTGTGTGTTTGTGTGAATGTGTGTGTGTGTGAATGCCTGTTTGTGTGTGTGTGTGTGTGTGTGTGTGTGTGAATGTCTGTTTGTGTGAATGTGTGTGTGTGAGTGAATGTCTGTGTGTATGTGTGAATCTGTTTGTGTGTTTGCGCGAATGTCTATGTGTGTGCAAATTTCTGTGTGTGTGTGATTGTGTGTGTATGAATGTGTGTGTGCCTGTGAATCTGAGTGTGTGTGAAATACGAGTGTCTATGTGTGAATGTCTGTGTGCATGTGAATGTTAATGTGTGTGTGTGAATGTCTGTTTGCATGTGTGTGTGTAAATGAGAGTGCATGTGAATGTCTGTGTTTGTGTGCGTGAATGTCTGTGTGTGTATGTGTGAATTTCTGTTTGTGTGTGTGGATGTGTGTGTGAATTCCTGAGTCTGTTTGAATGTCTGGGTCTGTACGAATATTTGTGTGAGTGTGTGTGTGTGTGTGTGGAAAGTATGTTCATGTGTGAATGTCTGTGCCTGTCTGTGTGTGAGTGAGTATGTATGAGAATGTCTGTGTGTGTGTCAAATGTCTGTGTGTGTGTGCGTGCAAACATTTGTGTGTGAGAATGTGTCTGTGTGTGTGTGTGTGAGCGAATGACTGTGTGTATGTGTGTGCAAATGTCTGAGTGTGTGTGAACGTCTGTGTGTGTGTGTGAATGTCAGTGTGTATGTGTGTGAATGTTTGTGTGCTTCTGCAAATATCTGTGTGTGTACAAATGTCTGTGTGTTTCTGAATGTGTGTGTGCCTGTGAATGTTTGTGTGTGGACGTGAGTGTGTGTGAATGTGTGTGTGTCTGTGTGTCTGAATGTCTGTGGGTGTGTGTGTGTTTGTGTGTGTGTGTGTGTGTGTGTGTGTGTGCGTGAATGACTGTGTGTGTGTGTGAATGTCTGTGTGTGTGTGTGTGTGTGTGAATGTCTATGTGTGTGTGTGAGTGAATGACTGTGTGTATGTGTGCAAATGTCTGTGTGTGAATGACTGTGTGTATGTGTGTGCAAATATCTGTGTTTGTATGAATGTTTGTGTGTGTGTGTGAATGTCAGTGTTTATGTGTGTGAATGTTTGTGTGTTTCTGCGAATGTCTGTGTGTGTACAAATGTCTGTGTTTGTGATTGTGAGTGTGTGCCTGTGAATGTTTGTGTGTGGAAGTGTGTGTGAATGTCTGGGTGTTTGTGTCTGTATGTCTGTGTGTGTGTCTGTGTGTGAATCTGTGTGTGTCTGTGTTTGTGAATGTGTGTGAGTGTGTAAGAATGTGCGTGAGTGTATGTGTGTGTGCGTGTATGTGTGCGTGAGTGTATGTGTGTGTGAGTGCATGTGCGTGTCAATGTCTGTGTGTATGTGTGTGTGTGTGTGAATGTCTGTGTGTCTGTGAGCGAATGACTGTGTGTATGTGTGTGCAAATGTCTGAGTGTGTGTGAATGTCTGTGTGTGTGTGCAAATGTATGAGTGTGTCTGTGTGTGAATGTCAGTGTGTATGTGTGTGAATGTTTGTGTGTTTCTGCGAATGTCTGTGTGTGTACAAATGTCTGTGCTTGTGAATGTGAGTGTGTGCCTGTGAATGTTTGTGTGTGGAAGTGTGTGTCTGTGTGTGTGAATTTCTGTGTGTGTGTGTGTGTGCATGTCTGGGTATGTGTGTGTGTATGTCTGTGTGTGTGTCTGTGTGTGAATCTGTGTGTGTCTGTGTTTGTGAATGTGTGTGTGTGTAAGAATGTGCGTGACTGTATGTGTGTGTGAGTGTGCGAATGTCTGTGTGTGTGTGTCCATGTCCGTGTGTGTGTGAATGTCTGTGCATGTGTGTGTGTGTGTGAATGTCTGTGTGTGTGAATCTGTGTGTGAATGTCTGTGTGTATGTGTGTGTGTGAATGTCTGTGTGTGTGTGTGTGTGTGTGTGTGTGAATGTCTGTGTGTGTGAATGTGTGTGTGTATGTGTGTGTGATTTTGTGTGTGTGTGTGTGTGTGAATGTCTGTGCGTGTGTTTGTGTGAATGTCTGTGCATGTGTGTGTGTGAATGTCTGTCCATGTGTGTGAATGTCTGTGTGTGTGTGTGTGAACGTCAGTGTGTGTGTAAGTGTGAATGTCTGTGTGTGTGTGAATGTCTGTGTGTGTGTGAATGTCTGTGTGTGTATGAATGTCTGTGTGTGTGTCTGAATGTCTGTGTGAGTGTGTATGTATGAATGTCTGTGTGTGTGAATGTCTGTGTCTGTGTGTGTGTGTGTGAATGTCTGTGTCTGTGTCTGTGTGCGTGTGTGAATGTCTGTGTGTGTGTGAATGTCTGTGTGTATGTGAATGCCTGTGTGTGTATGAATGTCCGTGTGTGTATGAATGTATGTGTGTGTGTCTGATTGTCTGTGTAAGTATGTATGTATGAATGTGTGTTTCTGTGAATGTCTGTGTGTGTGTGAGAATGTCTGTGTGTGTGTGTCTCTGTGTGTGTATGTCTGTGTGTGTGTGTGTGTGTGTGTGTGTATGAATGTCTGTGTGTGCGTGTGTGTGAATGTCTGTGTATATGTCCGTGTGTGTGTGTGAATGTGTGTGTGAATGTCTGTGTGTGTGTGAATGTTTGTGTGTGGGTCTGTGTGTGTAAATGTTTCTTTGGGGGTGTGTGTCTGTAAATGCCTGTGTGTGTGTATGAATGTCTATGTGTGTCTGTGAAGTTCTGTGTGTGTGAGAGAATGTCTGTGTGTGTGTGAATGTCTGCATCTGTGTGTGAATGTCTGTGTGTGTGTGTGTGTGAATGTCTGTGAGTGTGTGACTGTCTGTGCGTGTTTTTGTGTGTGTGAATGTCTGTGTGTGTGTGGGAATGATTGTTTATGTGTGTGTGGATGTGTGTTTGAATGTCTGGGTCTGTGTGTATGTCTGTCTGTGTTTGTGTCTGTGTGTGAATGTCTGTGTGTGTGTGTGTGTGTGTGTGTGTGTGTGTGTGTGTGCGTGGATGTCTGTGTGTGTACGTGTCTCTGTGTGTGAATCTGTGTGTGAATGTGTTTGTGAATCTGTGTGTGTGTGAATGTGTGTGTGTGAATGTCTGTGTCTGTGTCTGTGTGCGTGTGTGAATGTCTGTGTGTGTGTGAATGTCTGTGTGTATGTGAATGCCTGTGTGTGTATGAATGTCCGTGTGTGTATGAATGTCTGTGTGTGTGTCTGATTGTCTGTGTAAGTGTGTATGTATGAATGTGTGTTTCTGTGAATGTCTGTGTGTGTGTGAGAATGTCTGTGTGTGTGTGTCTCTGTGTGTGTATGTCTGTGTGTGTGTGTGTGTGTGTGTGTGTATGAATGTCTGTGTGTGCGTGTGTGTGAATGTCTGTGTATATGTCCGTGTGTGTGTGTGAACGTGTGTGTGAATGTCTGTGTGTGTGTGAATGTTTGTGTGTGGGTCTGTGTGTGTAAATGTTTCTTTGGGGGTGTGTGTCTGTAAATGCCTGTGTGTGTGTATGAATGTCTATGTGTGTCTGTGAAGTTCTGTGTGTGTGAGAGAATGTCTGTGTGTGTGTGAATGTCTGCATCTGTGTGTGAATGTCTGTGTGTGTGTGTGTGTGTGAATGTCTGTGAGTGTGTGACTGTCTGTGTGTGTTTTTGTGTGTGTGAATGTCTGTGTGTGTGTGGGAATGATTGTTTATGTGTGTGTGGATGTGTGTTTGAATGTCTGGGTCTGTGTGTATGTCTGTCTGTGTTTGTGTCTGTGTGTGAATGTCTGTGTGTGTGTGTGTGTGTGTGTGTGTGTGTGCATGGATGTCTGTGTGTGTACGTGTCTCTGTGTGTGAATCTGTGTGTGAATGTGTTTGTGAATCTGTGTGTGTGTGAATGTGTGTGTGTGAATGTCTATGTCTGTGTGTGTGTGTGTGTGAATGTCTGTGTCTGTGTCTGTGTGCATGTGTGAATGTCTGTGTGTGTGTGAATGTCTGTGTGTGTGTGAATGTCGGTGTGTGTATGAATGTTTGTGTGTGTGTCTGAATGTCTGTGTGCGTGTGTATGTATGAATGTCTGTGTGTGTGAATGTCTGTGTCTGTGTGTGTGTGTGAATGTCTGTGTCTGTGTCTGTGTGCGTGTGTGAATGTCTGTGTGTGTGTGAATGTCTGTGTGTATGTGAATGTCTGTGTGTATATGAATGTCCGTGTGTGTATGAATGTCTGTGTGTGTGTCTGATTGTCTGTGTATGTGTGTATGTATGAATGTGTGTTTCTGTGAATGTCTGTGTGTGTGTGTGAATGTCTGTGTGTGTGCGTGTGTGTGTGTGAATGTCTATGTGTGTGTGTGTGTGTGTGTGAATGTCTGTGTGTGTGTGAATGTCTGCGTGTGTGTGAATGTCTCTGTGTGTGTGTGTTTTCGAATGTCTGTGTGTGTGCGTGTGTGTGTGTGAATGTCTATGTGTGTGTGTGAGTGAATGACTGTGTGTATGTGTGCAAATGTCTGTGTGTGAATGACTGTGTGTATGTGTGTGCAAATATCTGTGTGTGTATGAATGTTTGTGTGTGTGTGAATGTCAGTGTTTATGTGTGTGAATGTTTGTGTGTTTCTGCGAATGTCTGTGTGTGTACAAATGTCTGTGTTTGTGATTGTGAGTGTGTGCCTGTGAATGTTTGTGTGTGGAAGTGTGTGTGAATGTCTGGGTGTTTGTGTCTGTATGTCTGTGTGTGTGTCTGTGTGTGAATCTGTGTGTGTCTGTGTTTGTGAATGTGTGTGAGTGTGTAAGAATGTGCGTGAGTGTATGTGTGTGTGCGTGTATGTGTGCGTGAGTGTATGTGTGTGTGAGTGCATGTGCGTGTCAATGTCTGTGTGTATGTGTGTGTGTGTGTGAATGTCTGTGTGTCTGTGAGCGAATGACTGTGTGTATGTGTGTGCAAATGTCTGAGTGTGTGTGAATGTCTGTGTGTGTGTGCAAATGTATGAGTGTGTCTGTGTGTGAATGTCAGTGTGTATGTGTGTGAATGTTTGTGTGTTTCTGCGAATGTCTGTGTGTGTACAAATGTCTGTGCTTGTGAATGTGAGTGTGTGCCTGTGAATGTTTGTGTGTGGAAGTGTGTGTCTGTGTGTGTGAATTTCTGTGTGTGTGTGTGTGTGTGTGCATGTCTGGGTATGTGTGTGTGTATGTCTGTGTGTGTGTCTGTGTGTGAATCTGTGTGTGTCTGTGTTTGTGAATGTGTGTGTGTGTGTAAGAATGTGCGTGACTGTATGTGTGTGTGAGTGTGTGAATGTCTGTGTGTGTGTGTCCATGTCCATGTGTGTGAGAATGTCTGTGCATGTGTGTGTGTGTGTCCATGTCCGTGTGTGTGAATCTGTGTGTGAATGTCTGTGTGTATGTGTGTGTGTGAATGTCTGTGTGTGTGTGTGTGTGTGTGTGTGTGTGTGTGTCTGTGTGAATGTCTGTGTGTGTGAATGTGTGTGTGTATGTGTGTGTGATTTTGTGTGTGTGTGTGTGTGAATGTCTGTGCGTGTGTTTGTGTGAATGTCTGTGCATGTGTGTGTGTGAATGTCTGTCCATGTGTGTGAATGTCTGTGTGTGTGTGTGTGAACGTCAGTGTGTGTGTAAGTGTGAATGTCTGTGTGTGTGTGAATGTCTGTGTGTGTGTGAATGTCTGTGTGTGTATGAATGTCTGTGTGTGTGTCTGAATGTCTGTGTGAGTGTGTATGTATGAATGTCTGTGTGTGTGAATGTCTGTGTCTGTGTGTGTGTGTGTGAATGTCTGTGTCTGTGTCTGTGTGCGTGTGTGAATGTCTGTGTGTGTGTGAATGTCTGTGTGTATGTGAATGCCTGTGTGTGTATGAATGTCCGTGTGTGTATGAATGTCTGTGTGTGTGTCTGATTGTCTGTGTAAGTGTGTATGTATGAATGTGTGTTTCTGTGAATGTCTGTGTGTGTGTGAGAATGTCTGTGTGTGTGTGTCTCTGTGTGTGTATGTCTGTGTGTGTGTGTGTGTGTGTGTGTGTATGAATGTCTGTGTGTGCGTGTGTGTGAATGTCTGTGTATATGTCCGTGTGTGTGTGTGAATGTGTGTGTGAATGTCTGTGTGTGTGTGAATGTTTGTGTGTGGGTCTGTGTGTGTAAATGTTTCTTTGGGGGTGTGTGTCTGTAAATGCCTGTGTGTGTGTATGAATGTCTATGTGTGTCTGTGAAGTTCTGTGTGTGTGAGAGAATGTCTGTGTGTGTGTGAATGTCTGCATCTGTGTGTGAATGTCTGTGTGTGTGTGTGTGTGTGAATGTCTGTGAGTGTGTGACTGTCTGTGTGTGTTTTTGTGTGTGTGAATGTCTGTGTGTGTGTGGGAATGATTGTTTATGTGTGTGTGGATGTGTGTTTGAATGTCTGGGTCTGTGTGTATGTCTGTCTGTGTTTGTGTCTGTGTGTGAATGTCTGTGTGTGTGTGTGTGTGTGTGTGTGTGTGTGCATGGATGTCTGTGTGTGTACGTGTCTCTGTGTGTGAATCTGTGTGTGAATGTGTTTGTGAATCTGTGTGTGTGTGAATGTGTGTGTGTGAATGTCTATGTCTGTGTGTGTGTGTGTGTGAATGTCTGTGTCTGTGTCTGTGTGCATGTGTGAATGTCTGTGTGTGTGTGAATGTCTGTGTGTGTGTGAATGTCGGTGTGTGTATGAATGTTTGTGTGTGTGTCTGAATGTCTGTGTGCGTGTGTATGTATGAATGTCTGTGTGTGTGAATGTCTGTGTCTGTGTGTGTGTGTGAATGTCTGTGTCTGTGTCTGTGTGCGTGTGTGAATGTCTGTGTGTGTGTGAATGTCTGTGTGTATGTGAATGTCTGTGTGTATATGAATGTCCGTGTGTGTATGAATGTCTGTGTGTGTGTCTGATTGTCTGTGTATGTGTGTATGTATGAATGTGTGTTTCTGTGAATGTCTGTGTGTGTGTGTGAATGTCTGTGTGTGTGCGTGTGTGTGTGTGAATGTCTATGTGTGTGTGTGTGTGTGTGTGAATGTCTGTGTGTGTGTGAATGTCTGCGTGTGTGTGAATGTCTCTGTGTGTGTGTGTTTTCGAATGTCTGTGTGTGTGCGTGTGTGTGTGTGAATGTCTATGTGTGTGTGTGAGTGAATGACTGTGTGTATGTGTGCAAATGTCTGTGTGTGAATGACTGTGTGTATGTGTGTGCAAATATCTGTGTGTGTATGAATGTTTGTGTGTGTGTGAATGTCAGTGTTTATGTGTGTGAATGTTTGTGTGTTTCTGCGAATGTCTGTGTGTGTACAAATGTCTGTGTTTGTGATTGTGAGTGTGTGCCTGTGAATGTTTGTGTGTGGAAGTGTGTGTGAATGTCTGGGTGTTTGTGTCTGTATGTCTGTGTGTGTGTCTGTGTGTGAATCTGTGTGTGTCTGTGTTTGTGAATGTGTGTGAGTGTGTAAGAATGTGCGTGAGTGTATGTGTGTGTGCGTGTATGTGTGCGTGAGTGTATGTGTGTGTGAGTGCATGTGCGTGTCAATGTCTGTGTGTATGTGTGTGTGTGTGTGAATGTCTGTGTGTCTGTGAGCGAATGACTGTGTGTATGTGTGTGCAAATGTCTGAGTGTGTGTGAATGTCTGTGTGTGTGTGCAAATGTATGAGTGTGTCTGTGTGTGAATGTCAGTGTGTATGTGTGTGAATGTTTGTGTGTTTCTGCGAATGTCTGTGTGTGTACAAATGTCTGTGCTTGTGAATGTGAGTGTGTGCCTGTGAATGTTTGTGTGTGGAAGTGTGTGTCTGTGTGTGTGAATTTCTGTGTGTGTGTGTGTGTGTGTGCATGTCTGGGTATGTGTGTGTGTATGTCTGTGTGTGTGTCTGTGTGTGAATCTGTGTGTGTCTGTGTTTGTGAATGTGTGTGTGTGTGTAAGAATGTGCGTGACTGTATGTGTGTGTGAATGTGTGAATGTCTGTGTGTGTGTGTCCATGTCCATGTGTGTGAGAATGTCTGTGCATGTGTGTGTGTGTGTCCATGTCCGTGTGTGTGAATCTGTGTGTGAATGTCTGTGTGTATGTGTGTGTGTGAATGTCTGTGTGTGTGTGTGTGTGTGTGTGTGTGTGTGTGTGTGTGTCTGTGTGAATGTCTGTGTGTGTGAATGTGTGTGTGTATGTGTGTGTGATTTTGTGTGTGTGTGTGTGTGAATGTCTGTGCGTGTGTTTGTGTGAATGTCTGTGCATGTGTGTGTGTGAATGTCTGTCCATGTGTGTGAATGTGTGTGTGTGTGTAAGTGTGAACGTCTGTGCGTGTGTAAGTGTGAATGTCTGTGTGTGTGTGAATGTCTGTGTGTCTGTGAATGTCTGCGTGTGTGTGAATGTCTGTGTGTGTGTTTGTGTGAATGTCTGTGCATGTGTGTGTGTGAATGTCTGTCCATGTGTGTGAATGTCTGTGTGTGTGTGTGAACGTCTGTGTGTGTGTAAGTGTGAATGTCTGTGTGTGTGTGTGAATGTCTGTGTGTGTATGAATGTCTGTGTGTGTGTCTGAATGTCTGTGTGCGTGTGTATGTATGAATGTCTGTGTGTGTGAATGTCTGTGTCTGTGTGTGTGTGTGTGAATGTCTGTGTCTGTGTCTGTGTGCGTGTGTGAATGTCTGTGTGTGTGTGAATGTCTGTGTGTATGTGAATGTCTGTGTGTGTATGAATGTCCGTGTGTGTATGAATGTCTGTGTGTGTGTCTGATTGTCTGTGTAAGTGTGTATGTATGAATGTGTGTTTCTGTGAATGTCTGTGTGTGTGTGAGAATGTCTGTGTGTGTGTGTGAATTCTGTGAGTGTGTGAATGTCTGTGTGTGTGTGAATGTCTGTGTGTGTGTGTGTGAATGTCTGTGTGTGTGTGAATGTGTGTGTGTGTGTGTGTGTGAATGTCTGTGTTTGTGTGTGTGTGAATGTCTGTGTGTGAATGTGTGTGTGTGAATGTCTGTGTGTGTGTGTGTGTGTGTGTGTGTTTTCGAATGTCTGTGTGAGTGCGTGTGTGTGTGTGAATGGCAGTGTGTGTGTGTGTGTGTGTGTGTGTGAGCGAATGTCTGTTTGTATGTGTGTGCAAATGTCTGAGTGTGTGTGAGTGAATGACTGTATGTATGTGTGTGCAAATGTCTGTTTGTGAATGACAGTGTGTATGTGTGTGTAAATGTCTGAGTGTGTGTGAATGTTTGTGTGTGTGTGTGTGTGTGAATGTCAGTGTTTATGTGTGTGAATGTTTGTGTGTTTCTGCGAATGTCTGTGTGTGTACAAATGTCTGTGTTTGTGAATGTGAGTGTGTGCCCGTGAATGTTTGTGTGTGGAAGTGTGTGTGAATGTCTGGGTGTTTGTGTCTGTATGTCTGTGTGTGTCTGTATGTGAATCTGTGTGTGTCTGTGTTTGTGAATTGGTGTGAGTGTGTAAGAATGTGCGTGAGTGTATGTGTGTGCGTGTATGTGTGCGTGAGTGTATGTGTGTGTGAGTGCATGTGCATGTGAATGTCTGTGTGCGTGTGTGTGAATGTCTGTGTGTCTGTGAGCGAATGACTGTGTGTATGTGTGTGCAAATGTCTGAGTGTGTGTGAATGTCTATGTGTGTGTGCAAATGTATGAGTGTGTCTGTGTGTGAATGTCAGTGTGTATGTGTGTGAATGTGTATTCCTGCGAATGTCTGTGTGTGTACAAATGTCTGTGCTTGTCAATGTGAGTGTGTGCCTGTGAATGTTTGTGTGTGGAAATGTGTGTCTGTGTGTGTGAATGTCTGTGTGTGTGTGTGTGTGTGTGTGTAGGTCTGGGTGTGTGTGTGTGTACATCTGTGTGTGTGTCTGTGTGTGAATCTGTGTGTGTCTGTGTTTGTGAATGTTTGTGAGTGTGTAAGAATTTGCGTGACTGCATGTGTGTGTGAGTGTGTGAATGTCTGTGTGTGTGTAAATGTCTGTGTGTGTGAATTTGTGTGTATGTGTGTGTGAATTTCTGTGTGTGTGTGTGTGTGAATGTCTCTGCGTGTGTTTGTGTGAATGTCTGTGCATGTGTGTGTGTGAATGTCTGTCCATGTGTGTGAATGTCTGTGTGTGTGTGTGTGTGTGTGTGTGTGTGTGTGTGTGAGTGTGTGTGTGTGTGTTTGTGAATTTCTGTGCATGTGTGTGCGCGAATGTCTGTGTGTATGCATGAGAACATCTGTGTTTGTGTGTGAATGTCTGTGTGTGCATGTGTGAATGCCTGTGCGTGCGAATGTTAATCGGTGTGTGTGGATGTCTGTGTGTTGCAGGTGAATGTTAATGTTTGTGTGTGAATATCTGTTTGCATGTTTGTGTGTGAATGTCTGAGTGTGTGTGTCCGTGTGTGTGAATGTCTGTGTGTGTGTGTGAATGTCTGTGTGTGTCTGTGTGTGTGATTGTCTATGTGTGTGTGTGTGTGTGTGTGTGTGTGTGAATGTCTGTGTGGGTTTGTGTGTGTCAATGTCTGCGTGTGTGTGTGTGAATGTGTTTGTGTGTGTATGTGAATGTCTGTGTGTATGTGTGTGTCTGTGAATATCTGTGTGTATGTGTGTGTCTGTAAATATCTGTATGTATGTATCTGTGAATGTAGGTGTGTGTGTGTGAATATCATTGTGTATGTGTGTGTGTGTGTGTGTGTGTGAATGTCTGCGTGTGGACGTGAGTGTGTGTGTGAAAGTCTGTGTGTTTGTGAGTGTGTGTCTGTGTGTGTGTGAAAGTCTGTGTGTTTGTGAGTGTGTGTCTGTGTGTGTGTGAATGTCGGTGTGTGTTTGTGTGAATGTGTGTGTGTGTGAATGCCTGTTTGTGTGTGTGTGTGTGTGTGTGTGTGTGTGAATGTCTGTTTGTGTGAATGTGTGTGTGTGAGTGAATGTCTGTGTGTATGTGTGAATCTGTTTGTGTGTTTGCGCGAATGTCTATGTGTGTGCAAATTTCTGTGTGTGTGTGATTGTGTGTGTATGAATGTGTGTGTGCCTGTGAATCTGAGTGTGTGTGAAATACGAGTGTCTATGTGTGAATGTCTGTGTGCATGTGAATGTTAATGTGTGTGTGTGAATGTCTGTTTGCATGTGTGTGTGTAAATGAGAGTGCATGTGAATGTCTGTGTTTGTGTGCGTGAATGTCTGTGTGTGTATGTGTGAATTTCTGTTTGTGTGTGTGGATGTGTGTGTGAATTCCTGAGTCTGTTTGAATGTCTGGGTCTGTACGAATATTTGTGTGAGTGTGTGTGTGTGTGTGTGGAAAGTATGTTCATGTGTGAATGTCTGTGCCTGTCTGTGTGTGAGTGAGTATGTATGAGAATGTCTGTGTGTGTGTCAAATGTCTGTGTGTGTGTGCGTGCAAACATTTGTGTGTGAGAATGTGTCTGTGTGTGTGTGTGTGAGCGAATGACTGTGTGTATGTGTGTGCAAATGTCTGAGTGTGTGTGAACGTCTGTGTGTGTGTGTGAATGTCAGTGTGTATGTGTGTGAATGTTTGTGTGCTTCTGCAAATATCTGTGTGTGTACAAATGTCTGTGTGTTTCTGAATGTGTGTGTGCCTGTGAATGTTTGTGTGTGGACGTGAGTGTGTGTGAATGTGTGTGTGTCTGTGTGTCTGAATGTCTGTGGGTGTGTGTGTGTTTGTGTGTGTGTGTGTGTGTGTGTGTGTGTGTGCGTGAATGACTGTGTGTGTGTGTGAATGTCTGTGTGTGTGTGTGTGTGTGTGAATGTCTATGTGTGTGTGTGAGTGAATGACTGTGTGTATGTGTGCAAATGTCTGTGTGTGAATGACTGTGTGTATGTGTGTGCAAATATCTGTGTTTGTATGAATGTTTGTGTGTGTGTGTGAATGTCAGTGTTTATGTGTGTGAATGTTTGTGTGTTTCTGCGAATGTCTGTGTGTGTACAAATGTCTGTGTTTGTGATTGTGAGTGTGTGCCTGTGAATGTTTGTGTGTGGAAGTGTGTGTGAATGTCTGGGTGTTTGTGTCTGTATGTCTGTGTGTGTGTCTGTGTGTGAATCTGTGTGTGTCTGTGTTTGTGAATGTGTGTGAGTGTGTAAGAATGTGCGTGAGTGTATGTGTGTGTGCGTGTATGTGTGCGTGAGTGTATGTGTGTGTGAGTGCATGTGCGTGTCAATGTCTGTGTGTATGTGTGTGTGTGTGTGAATGTCTGTGTGTCTGTGAGCGAATGACTGTGTGTATGTGTGTGCAAATGTCTGAGTGTGTGTGAATGTCTGTGTGTGTGTGCAAATGTATGAGTGTGTCTGTGTGTGAATGTCAGTGTGTATGTGTGTGAATGTTTGTGTGTTTCTGCGAATGTCTGTGTGTGTACAAATGTCTGTGCTTGTGAATGTGAGTGTGTGCCTGTGAATGTTTGTGTGTGGAAGTGTGTGTCTGTGTGTGTGAATTTCTGTGTGTGTGTGTGTGTGCATGTCTGGGTATGTGTGTGTGTATGTCTGTGTGTGTGTCTGTGTGTGAATCTGTGTGTGTCTGTGTTTGTGAATGTGTGTGTGTGTAAGAATGTGCGTGACTGTATGTGTGTGTGAGTGTGCGAATGTCTGTGTGTGTGTGTCCATGTCCGTGTGTGTGTGAATGTCTGTGCATGTGTGTGTGTGTGTGAATGTCTGTGTGTGTGAATCTGTGTGTGAATGTGTGTGTATGTGTGTGTGTGAATGTCTGTGTGTGTGTGTGTGTGTGTGTGTGTGAATGTCTGTGTGTGTGAATGTGTGTGTGTATGTGTGTGTGATTTTGTGTGTGTGTGTGTGTGTGAATGTCTGTGCGTGTGTTTGTGTGAATGTCTGTGCATGTGTGTGTGTGAATGTCTGTCCATGTGTGTGAATGTCTGTGTGTGTGTGTGTGAACGTCAGTGTGTGTGTAAGTGTGAATGTCTGTGTGTGTGTGAATGTCTGTGTGTGTGTGAATGTCTGTGTGTGTATGAATGTCTGTGTGTGTGTCTGAATGTCTGTGTGAGTGTGTATGTATGAATGTCTGTGTGTGTGAATGTCTGTGTCTGTGTGTGTGTGTGTGAATGTCTGTGTCTGTGTCTGTGTGCGTGTGTGAATGTCTGTGTGTGTGTGAATGTCTGTGTGTATGTGAATGCCTGTGTGTGTATGAATGTCCGTGTGTGTATGAATGTATGTGTGTGTGTCTGATTGTCTGTGTAAGTATGTATGTATGAATGTGTGTTTCTGTGAATGTCTGTGTGTGTGTGAGAATGTCTGTGTGTGTGTGTCTCTGTGTGTGTATGTCTGTGTGTGTGTGTGTGTGTGTGTGTGTATGAATGTCTGTGTGTGCGTGTGTGTGAATGTCTGTGTATATGTCCGTGTGTGTGTGTGAATGTGTGTGTGAATGTCTGTGTGTGTGTGAATGTTTGTGTGTGGGTCTGTGTGTGTAAATGTTTCTTTGGGGGTGTGTGTCTGTAAATGCCTGTGTGTGTGTATGAATGTCTATGTGTGTCTGTGAAGTTCTGTGTGTGTGAGAGAATGTCTGTGTGTGTGTGAATGTCTGCATCTGTGTGTGAATGTCTGTGTGTGTGTGTGTGTGAATGTCTGTGAGTGTGTGACTGTCTGTGCGTGTTTTTGTGTGTGTGAATGTCTGTGTGTGTGTGGGAATGATTGTTTATGTGTGTGTGGATGTGTGTTTGAATGTCTGGGTCTGTGTGTATGTCTGTCTGTGTTTGTGTCTGTGTGTGAATGTCTGTGTGTGTGTGTGTGTGTGTGTGTGTGTGTGTGTGTGTGCGTGGATGTCTGTGTGTGTACGTGTCTCTGTGTGTGAATCTGTGTGTGAATGTGTTTGTGAATCTGTGTGTGTGTGAATGTGTGTGTGTGAATGTCTATGTCTGTGTGTGTGTGTGTGTGAATGTCTGTGTCTGTGTCTGTGTGCATGTGTGAATGTCTGTGTGTGTGTGAATGTCTGTGTGTGTGTGAATGTCGGTGTGTGTATGAATGTCTGTGTGTGTGTCTGAATGTCTGTGTGCATGTGTATGTATGAATGTCTGTGTGTGTGAATGTCTGTGTCTGTGTGTGTGTGTGAATGTCTGTGTCTGTGTCTGTGTGCGTGTGTGAATGTCTGTGTGTGTGTGAATGTCTGTGTGTATGTGAATGTCTGTGTGTATATGAATGTCCGTGTGTGTATGAATGTCTGTGTGTGTGTCTGATTGTCTGTGTATGTGTGTATGTATGAATGTGTGTTTCTGTGAATGTCTGTGTGTGTGTGTGTGAATGTCTGTGTGTGTGCGTGTGTGTGTGTGAATGTCTATGTGTGTGTGTGTGTGTGTGAATGTCTGTGTGTGTGTGAATGTCTGCGTGTGTGTGAATGTCTGTGTGTGTGTGTGTTTTCGAATGTCTGTGTGTGTGCGTGTGTGTGTGTGAATGTCTATGTGTGTGTGTGAGTGAATGACTGTGTGTATGTGTGCAAATGTCTGTGTGTGAATGACTGTGTGTATGTGTGTGCAAATATCTGTGTGTGTATGAATGTTTGTGTGTGTGTGTGAATGTCAGTGTTTATGTGTGTGAATGTTTGTGTGTTTCTGCGAATGTCTGTGTGTGTACAAATGTCTGTGTTTGTGATTGTGAGTGTGTGCCTGTGAATGTTTGTGTGTGGAAGTGTGTGTGAATGTCTGGGTGTTTGTGTCTGTATGTCTGTGTGTGTGTCTGTGTGTGAATCTGTGTGTGTCTGTGTTTGTGAATGTGTGTGAGTGTGTAAGAATGTGCGTGAGTGTATGTGTGTGTGCGTGTATGTGTGCGTGAGTGTATGTGTGTGTGAGTGCATGTGCGTGTCAATGTCTGTGTGTATGTGTGTGTGTGTGTGAATGTCTGTGTGTCTGTGAGCGAATGACAGTGTGTATGTGTGTGCAAATGTCTGAGTGTGTGTGAATGTCTGTGTGTGTGTGCAAATGTATGAGTGTGTCTGTGTGTGAATGTCAGTGTGTATGTGTGTGAATGTTTGTGTGTTTCTGCGAATGTCTGTGTGTGTACAAATGTCTGTGCTTGTGAATGTGAGTGTGTGCCTGTGAATGTTTGTGTGTGGAAGTGTGTGTCTGTGTGTGTGAATTTCTGTGTGTGTGTGTGTGTGCATGTCTGGGTATGTGTGTGTGTATGTCTGTGTGTGTGTCTGTGTGTGAATCTGTGTGTGTCTGTGTTTGTGAATGTGTGTGTGTGTGTAAGAATGTGCGTGACTGTATGTGTGTGTGAGTGTGTGAATGTCTGTGTGTGTGTGTCCATGTCCGTGTGTGTGAGAATGTCTGTGCATGTGTGTGTGTGTGTGAATGTCTGTGTGTGTGAATCTGTGTGTGAATGTCTGTGTGTATGTGTGTGTGTGAATGTCTGTGTGTGTGTGTGTGTGTGTGTGTGTGTGTGTGTGTGTGTGTGTGTGTGTGTCTGTGTGAATGTCTGTGTGTGTGAATGTGTGTGTGTATGTGTGTGTGATTTTGTGTGTGTGTGTGTGTGAATGTCTGTGCGTGTGTTTGTGTGAATGTCTGTGCATGTGTGTGTGTGAATGTCTGTCCATGTGTGTGAATGTGTGTGTGTGTGTAAGTGTGAACGTCTGTGCGTGTGTAAGTGTGAATGTCTGTGTGTGTGTGAATGTCTGTGTGTCTGTGAATGTCTGCGTGTGTGTGAATGTCTGTGTGTGTGTTTGTGTGAATGTCTGTGCATGTGTGTGTGTGAATGTCTGTCCATGTGTGTGAATGTCTGTGTGTGTGTGTGAACGTCTGTGTGTGTGTAAGTGTGAATGTCTGTGTGTGTGTGTGAATGTCTGTGTGTTTATGAATGTCTGTGTGTGTGTCTGAATGTCTGTGTGCGTGTGTATGTATGAATGTCTGTGTGTGGGAATGTCTGTGTCTGTGTGTGTGTGTGTGAATGTCTGTGTCTGTGTCTGTGTGCGTGTGTGAATGTCTGTGTGTGTGTGAATGTCTGTGTGTATGTGAATGTCTGTGTGTGTATGAATGTCCGTGTGTGTATGAATGTCTGTGTGTGTGTCTGATTGTCTGTGTAAGTGTGTATGTATGAATGTGTGTTTCTGTGAATGTCTGTGTGTGTGTGAGAATGTCTGTGTGTGTGTGTGAATTCTGTGAGTGTGTGAATGTCTGTGTGTGTGAATGTCTGTGTGTGTGTGTGTGTGAATGTCTGTGTGTGTGTGAATGTGTGTGTGTGTGTGTGTGTGTGAATGTCTGTGTGTGTGTGTGTGTGAATGTCTGTGTGTGAATGTGTGTGTGTGAATGTCTGTGTGTGTGTGTGTGTGTGTGTGTCTTTTCGAATGTCTGTGTGAGTGCGTGTGTGTGTGTGAATGGCAGTGTGTGTGTGTGTGTGTGTGTGAGCGAATGTCTGTTTGTATGTGTGTGCAAATGTCTGAGTGTCTGTGAGTGAATGACTGTATGTATGTGTGTGCAAATGTCTGTTTGTGAATGACAGTGTGTATGTGTGTGTAAATGTCTGAGTGTGTGTGAATGTTTGTGTGTGTGTGTGTGTGTGAATGTCAGTGTTTATGTGTGTGAATGTTTGTGTGTTTCTGCGAATGTCTGTGTGTGTACAAATGTCTGTGTTTGTGAATGTGAGTGTGTGCCCGTGAATGTTTGTGTGTGGAAGTGTGTGTGAATGTCTGGGTGTTTGTGTCTGTATGTCTGTGTGTGTCTGTATGTGAATCTGTGTGTGTCTGTGTTTGTGAATTGGTGTGAGTGTGTAAGAATGTGCGTGAGTGTATGTGTGTGCGTGTATGTGTGCGTGAGTGTATGTGTGTGTGAGTGCATGTGCATGTGAATGTCTGTGTGCGTGTGTGTGAATGTCTGTGTGTCTGTGAGCGAATGACTGTGTGTATGTGTGTGCAAATGTCTGAGTGTGTGTGAATGTCTATGTGTGTGTGCAAATGTATGAGTGTGTCTGTGTGTGAATGTCAGTGTGTATGTGTGTGAATGTGTATTCCTGCGAATGTCTGTGTGTGTACAAATGTCTGTGCTTGTCAATGTGAGTGTGTGCCTGTGAATGTTTGTGTGTGGAAATGTGTGTCTGTGTGTGTGAATGTCTGTGTGTGTGTGTGTGTGTGTGTAGGTCTGGGTGTGTGTGTGTGTACATCTGTGTGTGTGTCTGTGTGTGAATCTGTGTGTGTCTGTGTTTGTGAATGTTTGTGAGTGTGTAAGAATTTGCGTGACTGCATGTGTGTGTGAGTGTGTGAATGTCTGTGTGTGTGTAAATGTCTGTGTGTGTGAATTTGTGTGTATGTGTGTGTGAATGTCTGTGTGTGTGTGTGTGTGAATGTCTCTGCGTGTGTTTGTGTGAATGTCTGTGCATGTGTGTGTGTGAATGTCTGTCCATGTGTGTGAATGTCTGTGTGTGTGTGTGTGTGTGTGTGTGTGTGTGTGTGAGTGTGTGTGTGTGTGTTTGTGAATTTCTGTGCATGTGTGTGCGCGAATGTCTGTGTGTATGCATGAGAACATCTGTGTTTGTGTGTGAATGTCTGTGTGTGCATGTGTGAATGCCTGTGCGTGCGAATGTTAATCGGTGTGTGTGGATGTCTGTGTGTTGCAGGTGAATGTTAATGTTTGTGTGTGAATATCTGTTTGCATGTTTGTGTGTGAATGTCTGAGTGTGTGTGTCCGTGTGTGTGAATGTCTGTGTGTGTGTGTGAATGTCTGTGTGTGTCTGTGTGTGTGATTGTCTATGTGTGTGTGTGTGTGTGTGTGTGTGTGTGTGTGTGTGAATGTCTGTGTGGGTTTGTGTGTGTCAATGTCTGCGTGTGTGTGTGTGAATGTGTTTGTGTGTGTATGTGAATGTCTGTGTGTATGTGTGTGTCTGTGAATATCTGTGTGTATGTGTGTGTCTGTAAATATCTGTATGTATGTATCTGTGAATGTAGGTGTGTGTGTGTGAATATCATTGTGTATGTGTGTGTGTGTGTGTGTGTGTGTGAATGTCTGCGTGTGGACGTGAGTGTGTGTGTGAAAGTCTGTGTGTTTGTGAGTGTGTGTCTGTGTGTGTGTGAAAGTCTGTGTGTTTGTGAGTGTGTGTCTGTGTGTGTGTGAATGTCGGTGTGTGTTTGTGTGAATGTGTGTGTGTGTGAATGCCTGTTTGTGTGTGTGTGTGTGTGTGTGTGTGTGTGAATGTCTGTTTGTGTGAATGTGTGTGTGTGAGTGAATGTCTGTGTGTATGTGTGAATCTGTTTGTGTGTTTGCGCGAATGTCTATGTGTGTGCAAATTTCTGTGTGTGTGTGATTGTGTGTGTATGAATGTGTGTGTGCCTGTGAATCTGAGTGTGTGTGAAATACGAGTGTCTATGTGTGAATGTCTGTGTGCATGTGAATGTTAATGTGTGTGTGTGAATGTCTGTTTGCATGTGTGTGTGTAAATGAGAGTGCATGTGAATGTCTGTGTTTGTGTGCGTGAATGTCTGTGTGTGTATGTGTGAATTTCTGTTTGTGTGTGTGGATGTGTGTGTGAATTCCTGAGTCTGTTTGAATGTCTGGGTCTGTACGAATATTTGTGTGAGTGTGTGTGTGTGTGTGTGTGGAAAGTATGTTCATGTGTGAATGTCTGTGCCTGTCTGTGTGTGAGTGAGTATGTATGAGAATGTCTGTGTGTGTGTCAAATGTCTGTGTGTGTGTGCGTGCAAACATTTGTGTGTGAGAATGTGTCTGTGTGTGTGTGTGTGAGCGAATGACTGTGTGTATGTGTGTGCAAATGTCTGAGTGTGTGTGAACGTCTGTGTGTGTGTGTGAATGTCAGTGTGTATGTGTGTGAATGTTTGTGTGCTTCTGCAAATATCTGTGTGTGTACAAATGTCTGTGTGTTTCTGAATGTGTGTGTGCCTGTGAATGTTTGTGTGTGGACGTGAGTGTGTGTGAATGTGTGTGTGTCTGTGTGTCTGACTGTCTGTGGGTGTGTGTGTGTGTGTGTGTGTGTGTGTGTGTGTGTGTGTGTGCGTGAATGACTGTGTGTGTGTGTGAATGTCTGTGTGTGTGTGTGTGTGTGAATGTCTGTGTGTGTGTGAATGTCTGCGTGTGTGTGAATGTCTGTGTGTGTGTGTGTTTTCAAATGTCTGTGTGTGTGCGTGTGTGTGTGTGAATGTCTATGTGTGTGTGTGAGTGAATGACTGTGTGTATGTGTGCAAATGTCTGTGTGTGAATGACTGTGTGTATGTGTGTGCAAATATCTGTGTGTGTATGAATGTTTGTGTGTGTGTGTGAATGTCAGTGTTTATGTGTGTGAATGTTTGTGTGTTTCTGCGAATGTCTGTGTGTGTACAAATGTCTGTGTTTGTGATTGTGAGTGTGTGCCTGTGAATGTTTGTGTGTGGAAGTGTGTGTGAATGTCTGGGTGTTTGTGTCTGTATGTCTGTGTGTGTGTCTGTGTGTGAATCTGTGTGTGTCTGTGTTTGTGAATGTGTGTGAGTGTGTAAGAATGTGCGTGAGTGTATGTGTGTGTGCGTGTATGTGTGCGTGAGTGTATGTGTGTGTGAGTGCATGTGCGTGTCAATGTCTGTGTGTATGTGTGTGTGTGTGTGAATGTCTGTGTGTCTGTGAGCGAATGACTGTGTGTATGTGTGTGCAAATGTCTGAGTGTGTGTGAATGTCTGTGTGTGTGTGCAAATGTATGAGTGTGTCTGTGTGTGAATGTCAGTGTGTATGTGTGTGAATGTTTGTGTGTTTCTGCGAATGTCTGTGTGTGTACAAATGTCTGTGCTTGTGAATGTGAGTGTGTGCCTGTGAATGTTTGTGTGTGGAAGTGTGTGTCTGTGTGTGTGAATTTCTGTGTGTGTGTGTGTGTGCATGTCTGGGTATGTGTGTGTGTATGTCTGTGTGTGTGTCTGTGTGTGAATCTGTGTGTGTCTGTGTTTGTGAATGTGTGTGTGTGTAAGAATGTGCGTGACTGTATGTGTGTGTGAGTGTGCGAATGTCTGTGTGTGTGTGTCCATGTCCGTGTGTGTGTGAATGTCTGTGCATGTGTGTGTGTGTGTGAATGTCTGTATGTGTGAATCTGTGTGTGAATGTCTGTGTGTATGTGTGTGTGTGAATGTCTGTGTGTGTGTGTGTGTGTGTGTGTGTGAATGTCTGTGTGTGTGAATGTGTGTGTGTATGTGTGTGTGATTTTGTGTGTGTGTGTGTGTGAATGTCTGTGCGTGTGTTTGTGTGAATGTCTGTGCATGTGTGTGTGTGAATGTCTGTCCATGTGTGTGAATGTCTGTGTGTGTGTGTGTGAACGTCAGTGTGTGTGTAAGTGTGAATGTCTGTGTGTGTGTGAATGTCTGTGTGTGTGTGAATGTCTGTGTGTGTATGAATGTCTGTGTGTGTGTCTGAATGTCTGTGTGAGTGTGTATGTATGAATGTCTGTGTGTGTGAATGTCTGTGTCTGTGTGTGTGTGTGTGTGAATGTCTGTGTGTGTGTGTGAATGTCTGTATGTGTCTGTGTGTGTGATTGTCTATGTGTGTGTGTGTGTGTGTGTGTGTGTGAATGTCTGTGTGGGTTTGTGTGTGTCAATGTCTGCGTGTGTGTGTGTGAATGTGTTTGTGTGTGTATGTGAACGTCTGTGTGTATGTGTGTGTCTGTGAATATCTGTGTGTATGTGTGTGTCTGTAAATATCTGTATGTATGTATCTGTGAATGTAGGTGTGTGTGTGTGAATATCATTGTGTGTGTGTGTGTGTGTGTGTGTGTGTGTGTGAATGTCTGCGTGTGGACGTGAGTGTGTGTGTGAAAGTCTGTGTGTTTGTGAGTGTGTGTCTGTGTGTGTGTGAAAGTCTGTGTGTTTGTGAGTGTGTGTCTGTGTGTGTGTGAATGTCGGTGTGTGTTTGTGTGAATGTGTGTGTGTGTGAATGCCTGTTTGTGTGTGTGTGTGTGTGTGTGTGTGAATGTCTGTTTGTGTGAATGTGTGTGTGTGAGTGAATGTCTGTGTGTATGTGTGAATCTGTTTGTGTGTTTGCGCGAATGTCTATGTGTGTGCAAATTTCTGTGTGTGTGTGATTGTGTGTGTATGAATATGTGTGTGCCTGTGAATCTGAGTGTGTGTGAAATACGAGTGTCTATGTGTGAATGTCTGTGTGCATGTGAATGTTAATGTGTGTGTGTGAATGTCTGTTTGCATGTGTGTGTGTAAATGAGAGTGCATGTGAATGTCTGTGTTTGTGTGCGTGAATGTCTGTGTGTGTATGTGTGAATTTCTGTTTGTGTGTGTGGATGTGTGTGTGAATTCCTGAGTCTGTTTGAATGTCTGGGTCTGTACGAATATTTGTGTGAGTGTGTGTGTGTGTGTGTGTGGAAAGTATGTTCATGTGTGAATGTCTGTGCCTGTCTGTGTGTGAGTGAGTATGTATGAGAATGTCTGTGTGTGTGTCAAATGTCTGTGTGTGTGTGCGTGCAAACATTTGTGTGTGAGAATGTGTCTGTGTGTGTGTGTGTGAGCGAATGACTGTGTGTATGTGTGTGCAAATGTCTGAGTGTGTGTGAACGTCTGTGTGTGTGTGTGAATGTCAGTGTGTATGTGTGTGAATGTTTGTGTGCTTCTGCAAATATCTGTGTGTGTAGAAATGTCTGTGTGTTTCTGAATGTGTGTGTGCCTGTGAATGTTTGTGTGTGGACGTGAGTGTGTGTGAATGTGTGTGTGTCTGTGTGTCTGACTGTCTGTGGGTGTGTGTGTGTTTGTGTGTGTGTGTGTGTGTGTGTGTGTGTGTGCGTGAATGACTGTGTGTGTGTGTGAATGTCTGTGTGTGTGTGTGTGTGTGTGAATGTCTGTGTGTGTGTGAATGTCTGCGTGTGTGTGAATGTCTGTGTGTGTGTGTGTTTTCAAATGTCTGTGTGTGTGCGTGTGTGTGTGTGAATGTCTATGTGTGTGTGTGAGTGAATGACTGTGTGTATGTGTGCAAATGTCTGTGTGTGAATGACTGTGTGTATGTGTGTGCAAATATCTGTGTGTGTATGAATGTTTGTGTGTGTGTGTGAATGTCAGTGTTTATGTGTGTGAATGTTTGTGTGTTTCTGCGAATGTCTGTGTGTGTACAAATGTCTGTGTTTGTGATTGTGAGTGTGTGCCTGTGAATGTTTGTGTGTGGAAGTGTGTGTGAATGTCTGGGTGTTTGTGTCTGTATGTCTGTGTGTGTGTCTGTGTGTGAATCTGTGTGTGTCTGTGTTTGTGAATGTGTGTGAGTGTGTAAGAATGTGCGTGAGTGTATGTGTGTGTGCGTGTATGTGTGCGTGAGTGTATGTGTGTGTGAGTGCATGTGCGTGTCAATGTCTGTGTGTATGTGTGTGTGTGTGTGAATGTCTGTGTGTCTGTGAGCGAATGACTGTGTGTATGTGTGTGCAAATGTCTGAGTGTGTGTGAATGTCTGTGTGTGTGTGCAAATGTATGAGTGTGTCTGTGTGTGAATGTCAGTGTGTATGTGTGTGAATGTTTGTGTGTTTCTGCGAATGTCTGTGTGTGTACAAATGTCTGTGCTTGTGAATGTGAGTGTGTGCCTGTGAATGTTTGTGTGTGGAAGTGTGTGTCTGTGTGTGTGAATTTCTGTGTGTGTGTGTGTGTGCATGTCTGGGTATGTGTGTGTGTATGTCTGTGTGTGTGTCTGTGTGTGAATCTGTGTGTGTCTGTGTTTGTGAATGTGTGTGTGTGTAAGAATGTGCGTGACTGTATGTGTGTGTGAGTGTGCGAATGTCTGTGTGTGTGTGTCCATGTCCGTGTGTGTGTGAATGTCTGTGCATGTGTGTGTGTGTGTGAATGTCTGTATGTGTGAATCTGTGTGTGAATGTCTGTGTGTATGTGTGTGTGTGAATGTCTGTGTGTGTGTGTGTGTGTGTGTGTGAATGTCTGTGTGTGTGAATGTGTGTGTGTATGTGTGTGTGATTTTGTGTGTGTGTGTGTGTGAATGTCTGTGCGTGTGTTTGTGTGAATGTCTGTGCATGTGTGTGTGTGAATGTCTGTCCATGTGTGTGAATGTCTGTGTGTGTGTGTGTGAACGTCAGTGTGTGTGTAAGTGTGAATGTCTGTGTGTGTGTGAATGTCTGTGTGTGTGTGAATGTCTGTGTGTGTATGAATGTCTGTGTGTGTGTCTGAATGTCTGTGTGAGTGTGTATGTATGAATGTCTGTGTGTGTGAATGTCTGTGTCTGTGTGTGTGTGTGTGAATGTCTGTGTCTGTGTCTGTGTGCGTGTGTGAATGTCTGTGTGTGTGTGAATGTCTGTGTGTATGTGAATGACTGTGTGTGTATGAATGTCCGTGTGTGTGTGAATGTCTGTGCATGTGTGTGTGTGTGTGAATGTCTGTATGTGTGAATCTGTGTGTGAATGTCTGTGTGTATGTGTGTGTGTGAATGTCTGTGTGTGTGTGTGTGTGTGTGAATGTCTGTGTGTGTGAATGTGTGTGTATGTGTGTGTGATTTTGTGTGTGTGTGTGTGTGAATGTCTGTGCGTGTGTTTGTGTGAATGTCTGTGCATGTGTGTGTGTGAATGTCTGTCCATGTGTGTGAATGTCTGTGTGTGTGTGTGTGAACGTCAGTGTGTGTGTAAGTGTGAATGTCTGTGTGTGTGTGAATGTCTGTGTGTGTGTGAATGTCTGTGTGTGTATGAATGTCTGTGTGTGTGTCTGAATGTCTGTGTGAGTGTGTATGTATGAATGTCTGTGTGTGTGAATGTCTGTTTCTGTGTGTGTGTGTGTGAATGTCTGTGTCTGTGTGCGTGTGTGAATGTCTGTGTGTGTGTGAATGTCTGTGTGTATGTGAATGCCTGTGTGTGTATGAATGTCCGTGTGTGTATGAATGTCTGTGTGTGTGTCTGATTGTCTGTGTAAGTGTGTATGTATGAATGTGTGTTTCTGTGAATGTCTGTGTGTGTGTGAGAATGTCTGTGTGTGTGTGTCTCTGTGTGTGTATGACTGTGTGTGTGTGTGTGTGTGTGTGTGTGTGTGTATGAATGTCTGTGTGTGCGTGTGTGTGAATGTCTGTGTATATGTCCGTGTGTGTGTGTGAATGTGTGTGTGAATGTCTGTGTGTGTGTGAATGTTTGTGTGTGGGTCTGTGTGTGTAAATGTTTCTTTGGGGGTGTGTGTCTGTAAATGCCTGTGGGTGTGTATGAATGTCTATGTGTGTCTGTGAAGTTCTGTGTGTGTGAGAGAATGTCTGTGTGTGTGTGAATGTCTGCATCTGTGTGTGAATGTCTGTGTGTGTGTGTGTGTGTGTGTGTGTGTGAATGTCTGTGAGTGTGTGACTGTCTGTGTGTGTTTTTGTGTGTGTGAATGTCTGTGTGCGTGTGGGAATGATTGTTTATGTGTGTGTGGATGTGTGTTTGAATGTCTGGGTCTGTGTGTATGTCTGTCTGTGTTTGTGTCTGTGTGTGAATGTCTGTGTGTGTGTGTGTGTGTGTGTGTGTGTGTGTGTGTGTGCATGGATGTCTGTGTGTGTACGTGTCTCTGTGTGTGAATCTGTGTGTGAATGTGTTTGTGAATCTGTGTGTGTGTGAATGTGTGTGTGTGAATGTCTATGTCTGTGTGTGTGTGTGTGTGTGAATGTCTGTGTCTGTGTCTGTGTGCATGTGTGAATGTCTGTGTGTGTGTGAATGTCTGTGTGTGTGTGAATGTCGGTGTGTGTATGAATGTCTGTGTGTGTGTCTGAATGTCTGTGTGCGTGTGTATGTATGAATGTCTGTGTGTGTGAATGTCTGTGTCTGTGTGTGTGTGTGAATGTCTGTGTCTGTGTCTGTGTGCGTGTGTGAATGTCTGTGTGTGTGTGAATGTCTGTGTGTATGTGAATGTCTGTGTGTATATGAATGTCCGTGTGTGTATGAATGTCTGTGTGTGTGTCTGATTGTCTGTGTATGTGTGTATGTATGAATGTGTGTTTCTGTGAATGTCTGTGTGTGTGTGTGAATGTCTGTGTGTGTGCGTGTGTGTGTGTGAATGTCTATGTGTGTGTGTGTGTGTGTGAATGTCTGTGTGTGTGTGAATGTCTGCGTGTGTGTGAATGTCTGTGTGTGTGTGTGTTTTCGAATGTCTGTGTGTGTGCGTGTGTGTGTGTGAATGTCTATGTGTGTGTGTGAGTGAATGACTGTGTGTATGTGTGCAAATGTCTGTGTGTGAATGACTGTGTGTATGTGTGTGCAAATATCTGTGTGTGTATGAATGTTTGTGTGTGTGTGTGAATGTCAGTGTTTATGTGTGTGAATGTTTGTGTGTTTCTGCGAATGTCTGTGTGTGTACCAATGTCTGTGTTTGTGATTGTGAGTGTGTGCCTGTGAATGTTTGTGTGTGGAAGTGTGTGTGAATGTCTGGGTGTTTGTGTCTGTATGTCTGTGTGTGTGTCTGTGTGTGAATCTGTGTGTGTCTGTGTTTGTGAATGTGTGTGAGTGTGTAAGAATGTGCGTGAGTGTATGTGTGTGTGCGTGTATGTGTGCGTGAGTGTATGTGTGTGTGAGTGCATGTGCGTGTCAATGTCTGTGTGTATGTGTGTGTGTGTGTGAATGTCTGTGTGTCTGTGAGCGAATGACTGTGTGTATGTGTGTGCAAATGTCTGAGTGTGTGTGAATGTCTGTGTGTGTGTGCAAATGTATGAGTGTGTCTGTGTGTGAATGTCAGTGTGTATGTGTGTGAATGTTTGTGTGTTTCTGCGAATGTCTGTGTGTGTACAAATGTCTGTGCTTGTGAATGTGAGTGTGTGCCTGTGAATGTTTGTGTGTGGAAGTGTGTGTCTGTGTGTGTGAATTTCTGTGTGTGTGTGTGTGTGCATGTCTGGGTATGTGTGTGTGTATGTCTGTGTGTGTGTCTGTGTGTGAATCTGTGTGTGTCTGTGTTTGTGAATGTGTGTGTGTGTGTAAGAATGTGCGTGACTGTATGTGTGTGTGAGTGTGTGAATGTCTGTGTGTGTGTGTCCATGTCCGTGTGTATGAGAATGTCTGTGCATGTGTGTGTGTGTGTGAATGTCTGTGTGTGTGAATCTGTGTGTGAATGTCTGTGTGTATGTGTGTGTGTGAATGTCTGTGTGTGTGTGTGTGTGTGTCTGTGTGAATGTCGGTGTGTGTGAATGTGTGTGTGTATGTGTGTGTGATTTTGTGTGTGTGTGTGTGTGAATGTCTGTGCGTGTGTTTGTGTGAATGTCTGTGCATGTGTGTGTGTGAATGTCTGTCCATGTGTGTGAATGTGTGTGTGTGTGTGTGAACGTCTGTGCGTGTGTAAGTGTGAATGTCTGTGTGTGTGTGAATGTCTGTGTGTCTGTGAATGTCTGCGTGTGTGTGAATGTCTGTGTGTGTGTTTGTGTGAATGTCTGTGCATGTGTGTGTGTGAATGTCTGTCCATGTGTGTGAATGTCTGTGTGTGTGTGTGAACGTCTGTGTGTGTGTAAGTGTGAATGTCTGTGTGTGTGTGTGAATGTCTGTGTGTGTATGAATGTCTGTGTGTGTGTCTGAATGTCTGTGTGCGTGTGTATGTATGAATGTCTGTGTGTGTGAATGTCTGTGTCTGTGTGTGTGTGTGTGAATGTCTGTGTCTGTGTCTGTGTGCGTGTGTGAATGTCTGTGTGTGTGTGAATGTCTGTGTGTATGTGAATGTCTGTGTGTGTATGAATGTCCATGTGTGTATGAATGTCTGTGTGTGTGTCTGATTGTCTGTGTAAGTGTGTATGTATGAATGTGTGTTTCTGTGAATGTCTGTGTGTGTGTGAGAATGTCTGTGTGTGTGTGTGAATTCTGTGAGTGTGTGAATGTCTGTGTGTGTGTGAATGTCTGTGTGTGTGTGTGTGAATGTCTGTGTGTGTGTGAATGTGTGTGTGTGTGTGTGTGTGTGTGAATGTCTGTGTTTGTGTGTGTGTGAATGTCTGTGTGTGAATGTGTGTGTGTGAATGTCTGTGTGTGTGTGTGTGTGTGTTTTCGAATGTCTGTGGGAGTGCGTGTGTGTGTGTGTGTGTGTGTGAGCGAATGTCTGTGTGTGCAAATGTCTGAGTGTGTGTGAGTGAATGACTGTGTGTATGTGTGTGCAAATGTCTGTTTGTGAATGACAGTGTGTATGTGTGTGTAAATGTCTGAGTGTGTGTGAATGTTTGTGTGTGTGTGTGTGTGTGAATGTCAGTGTTTATGTGTGTGAATGTTTGTGTGTTTCTGCGAATGTCTGTGTGTGTACAAATGTCTGTGTTTGTGAATGTGAGTGTGTGCCCGTGAATGTTTGTGTGTGGAAGTGTGTGTGAATGTCTGGGTGTTTGTGTCTGTATGTCTGTGTGTGTCTGTATGTGAATCTGTGTGTGTCTGTGTTTGTGAATTGGTGTGAGTGTGTAAGAATGTGCGTGAGTGTATGTGTGTGCGTGTATGTGTGCGTGAGTGTATGTGTGTGTGAGTGCATGTGCATGTGAATGTCTGTGTGCGTGTGTGTGAATGTCTGTGTGTCTGTGAGCGAATGACTGTGTGTATGTGTGTGCAAATGTCTGAGTGTGTGTGAATGTCTATGTGTGTGTGGAAATGTATGAGTGTGTCTGTGTGTGAATGTCAGTGTGTATGTGTGTGAATGTGTATTCCTGCGAATGTCTGTGTGTGTACAAATGTCTGTGCTTGTCAATGTGAGTGTGTGCCTGTGAATGTTTGTGTGTGGAAATGTGTGTCTGTGTGTGTGAATGTCTGTGTGTGTGTGTGTGTGTGTGTAGGTCTGGGTGTGTGTGTGTGTACATCTGTGTGTGTGTCTGTGTGTGAATCTGTGTGTGTCTGTGTTTGTGAATGTTTGTGAGTGTGTAAGAATTTGCGTGACTGCATGTGTGTGTGAGTGTGTGAATGTCTGTGTGTGTGTAAATGTCTGTGTGTGTGAATTTGTGTGTATGTGTGTGTGAATTTCTGTGTGTGTGTGTGTGTGTGTGTGAATGTCTGTGCGTGTGTTTGTGTGAATGTCTGTGCATGTGTGTGTGTGAATGTCTGTCCATGTGTGTGAATGTCTGTGTGTGTGTGTGTGTGTGTTTGTGTGTGTGTGTGTGTGTGTGTGTGTGTGTGTATGTCTGTGTGTGTGTGTGTTTGTGAATTTCTGTGCATGTGTGTGCGCGAATGTCTGTGTGTATGCATGAGAACATCTGTGTTTGTGTGTGAATGTCTGTGTGTGCATGTGTGAATGCCTGTGCGTGCGAATGTTAATCGGTGTGTGTGGATGTCTGTGTGTTGCAGGTGAATGTTAATGTTTGTGTGTGAATATCTGTTTGCATGTTTGTGTGTGAATGTCTGAGTGTGTGTGTCCGTGTGTGTGAATGTCTGTGTGTGTGTGTGAATGTCTGTATGTGTCTGTGTGTGTGATTGTCTATGTGTGTGTGTGTGTGTGTGTGTGTGAATGTCTGTGTGGGTTTGTGTGTGTCAATGTCTGCGTGTGTGTGTGTGAATGTGTTTGTGTGTGTATGTGAACGTCTGTGTGTATGTGTGTGTCTGTGAATATCTGTGTGTATGTGTGTGTCTGTAAATATCTGTATGTATGTATCTGTGAATGTAGGTGTGTGTGTGTGAATATCATTGTGTATGTGTGTGTGTGTGTGTGTGTGTGTGTGTGTGAATGTCTGCGTGTGGACGTGAGTGTGTGTGTGAAAGTCTGTGTGTTTGTGAGTGTGTGTCTGTGTGTGTGTGAAAGTCTGTGTGTTTGTGAGTGTGTGTCTGTGTGTGTGTGAATGTCGGTGTGTGTTTGTGTGAATGTGTGTGTGTGTGAATGCCTGTTTGTGTGTGTGTGTGTGTGTGTGTGTGTGTGAATGTCTGTTTGTGTGAATGTGTGTGTGTGAGTGAATGTCTGTGTGTATGTGTGAATCTGTTTGTGTGTTTGCGCGAATGTCTATGTGTGTGCAAATTTCTGTGTGTGTGTGATTGTGTGTGTATGAATGTGTGTGTGCCTGTGAATCTGAGTGTGTGTGAAATACGAGTGTCTATGTGTGAATGTCTGTGTGCATGTGAATGTTAATGTGTGTGTGTGAATGTCTGTTTGCATGTGTGTGTGTAAATGAGAGTGCATGTGAATGTCTGTGTTTGTGTGCGTGAATGTCTGTGTGTGTATGTGTGAATTTCTGTTTGTGTGTGTGGATGTGTGTGTGAATTCCTGAGTCTGTTTGAATGTCTGGGTCTGTACGAATATTTGTGTGAGTGTGTGTGTGTGTGTGTGTGGAAAGTATGTTCATGTGTGAATGTCTGTGCCTGTCTGTGTGTGAGTGAGTATGTATGAGAATGTCTGTGTGTGTGTCAAATGTCTGTGTGTGTGTGCGTGCAAACATTTGTGTGTGAGAATGTGTCTGTGTGTGTGTGTGTGAGCGAATGACTGTGTGTATGTGTGTGTAAATGTCTGAGTGTGTGTGAACGTCTGTGTGTGTGTGTGAATGTCAGTGTGTATGTGTGTGAATGTTTGTGTGCTTCTGCAAATATCTGTGTGTGTAGAAATGTCTGTGTGTTTCTGAATGTGTGTGTGCCTGTGAATGTTTGTGTGTGGACGTGAGTGTGTGTGAATGTGTGTGTGTCTGTGTGTCTGAATGTCTGTGGGTGTGTGTGTGTTTGTGTGTGTGTGTGTGTGTGTGTGTGTGTGCGTGAATGACTGTGTGTGTGTGTGAATGTCTGTGTGTGTGTGTGTGTGTGAATGTCTGTGTGTGTGTGAATGTCTGCGTGTGTGTGAATGTCTGTGTGTGTGTGTGTTTTCAAATGTCTGTGTGTGTGCGTGTGTGTGTGTGAATGTCTATGTGTGTGTGTGAGTGAATGACTGTGTGTATGTGTGCAAATGTCTGTGTGTGAATGACTGTGTGTATGTGTGTGCAAATATCTGTGTGTGTATGAATGTTTGTGTGTGTGTGTGAATGTCAGTGTTTATGTGTGTGAATGTTTGTGTGTTTCTGCGAATGTCTGTGTGTGTACAAATGTCTGTGTTTGTGATTGTGAGTGTGTGCCTGTGAATGTTTGTGTGTGGAAGTGTGTGTGAATGTCTGGGTGTTTGTGTCTGTATGTCTGTGTGTGTGTCTGTGTGTGAATCTGTGTGTGTCTGTGTTTGTGAATGTGTGTGAGTGTGTAAGAATGTGCGTGAGTGTATGTGTGTGTGCGTGTATGTGTGCGTGAGTGTATGTGTGTGTGAGTGCATGTGCGTGTCAATGTCTGTGTGTATGTGTGTGTGTGTGTGAATGTCTGTGTGTCTGTGAGCGAATGACTGTGTGTATGTGTGTGCAAATGTCTGAGTGTGTGTGAATGTCTGTGTGTGTGTGCAAATGTATGAGTGTGTCTGTGTGTGAATGTCAGTGTGTATGTGTGTGAATGTTTGTGTGTTTCTGCGAATGTCTGTGTGTGTACAAATGTCTGTGCTTGTGAATGTGAGTGTGTGCCTGTGAATGTTTGTGTGTGGAAGTGTGTGTCTGTGTGTGTGAATTTCTGTGTGTGTGTGTGTGTGCATGTCTGGGTATGTGTGTGTGTATGTCTGTGTGTGTGTCTGTGTGTGAATCTGTGTGTGTCTGTGTTTGTGAATGTGTGTGTGTGTAAGAATGTGCGTGACTGTATGTGTGTGTGAGTGTGCGAATGTCTGTGTGTGTGTGTCCATGTCCGTGTGTGTGTGAATGTCTGTGCATGTGTGTGTGTGTGTGAATGTCTGTATGTGTGAATCTGTGTGTGAATGTCTGTGTGTATGTGTGTGTGTGAATGTCTGTGTGTGTGTGTGTGTGTGTGTGTGTGTGTGAATGTCTGTGTGTGTGAATGTGTGTGTGTATGTGTGTGTGATTTTGTGTGTGTGTGTGTGTGTGTGAATGTCTGTGCGTGTGTTTGTGTGAATGTCTGTGCATGTGTGTGTGTGAATGTCTGTCCATGTGTGTGAATGTCTGTGTGTGTGTGTGAACGTCAGTGTGTGTGTAAGTGTGAATGTCTGTGTGTGTGTGAATGTCTGTGTGTGTGTGAATGTCTGTGTGTGTGTGAATGTCTGTGTGTGTATGAATGTCTGTGTGTGTGTCTGAATGTCTGTGTGAGTGTGTATGTATGAATGTCTGTGTGTGTGAATGTCTGTGTCTGTGTGTGTGTGTGTGAAAGTCTGTGTCTGTGTGCGTGTGTGAATGTCTGTGTGTGTGTGAATGTCTGTGTGTATGTGAATGCCTGTGTGTGTATGAATGTCCGTGTGTGTATGAATGTCTGTGTGTGTGTCTGACTGTCTGTGTAAGTGTGTATGTATGAATGTGTGTTTCTGTGAATGTCTGTGTGTGTGTGAGAATGTCTGTGTGTGTGTGTCTCTGTGTGTGTATGTCTGTGTGTGTGTGTGTGTGTGTGTGTGTGTATGAATGTCTGTGTGTGCGTGTGTGTGAATGTCTGTGTATATGTCCATGTGTGTGTGTGAATGTCTGTGTGTGTGTGAATGTTTGTGTGTGGGTCTCTGTGTGTAAATGTTTCTTTGGGGGTGTGTGTCTGTAAATGCCTGTGGGTGTGTATGAATGTCTATGTGTGTCTGTGAAGTTCTGTGTGTGTGAGAGAATGTCTGTGTGTGTGTGAATGTCTGCATCTGTGTGTGAATGTCTGTGTGTGTGTGTGTGTGTGTGTGAATGTCTGTGAGTGTGTGACTGTCTGTGTGTGTTTTTGTGTGTGTGAATGTCTGTGTGCGTGTGGGAATGATTGTTTATGTGTGTGTGGATGTGTGTTTGAATGTCTGGGTCTGTGTGTATGTCTGTCTGTGTTTGTGTCTGTGTGTGAATGTCTGTGTGTGTGTGTGTGTGTGTGTGTGCGTGGATGTCTGTGTGTGTACGTGTCTCTGTGTGTGAATCTGTGTGTGAATGTGTTTGTGAATCTGTGTGTGTGTGAATGTGTGTGTGTGAATGTCTATGTCTGTGTGTGTGTGTGTGTGTGTGAATGTCTGTGTCTGTGTCTGTGTGCATGTGTGAATGTCTGTGTGTGTGTGAATGTCTGTGTGTGTGTGAATGTCGGTGTGTGTATGAATGTCTGTGTGTGTGTCTGAATGTCTGTGTGCGTGTGTATGTATGAATGTCTGTGTGTGTGAATGTCTGTGTCTGTGTGTGTGTGTGAATGTCTGTGTCTGTGTCTGTGTGCGTGTGTGAATGTCTGTGTGTGTGTGAATGTCTGTGTGTATGTGAATGTCTGTGTGTATATGAATGTCCGTGTGTGTATGAATGTCTGTGTGTGTGTCTGATTGTCTGTGTATGTGTGTATGTATGAATGTGTGTTTCTGTGAATGTCTGTGTGTGTGTGAGAATGTCTGTGTGTGTGTGTCTCTGTGTGTGTATGTCTGTGTGTGTGTGTGTGTGTGTGTGTGTGTGTGTGTGTGTATGAATGTCTGTGTGTGCGTGTGTGTGAATGTCTGTGTATATGTCCGTGTGTGTGTGTGAATGTCTGTGTGTGTGTGAATGTTTGTGTGTGGGTCTGTGTGTGTAAATGTTTCTTTGGGGGTGTGTGTCTGTAAATGCCTGTGGGTTTGTATGAATGTCTATGTGTGTCTGTGAAGTTCTGTGTGTGTGAGAGAATGTCTGTGTGTGTGTGAATGTCTGCATCTGTGTGTGAATGTCTGTGTGTGTGTGTGTGTGTGTGTGTGAATGTCTGTGAGTGTGTGACTGTCTGTGTGTGTTTTTGTGTGTGTGAATGTCTGTGTGCATGTGGGAATGATTGTTTATGTGTGTGTGGATGTGTGTTTGAATGTCTGGGTCTGTGTGTATGTCTGTCTGTGTTTGTGTCTGTGTGTGAATGTCTGTGTGTGTGTGTGTGTGTGTGTGTGCGTGGATGTCTGTGTGTGTACGTGTCTCTGTGTGTGAATCTGTGTGTGAATGTGTTTGTGAATCTGTGTGTGTGTGAATGTGTGTGTGTGAATGTCTATGTCTGTGTGTGTGTGTGTGTGTGAATGTCTGTGTCTGTGTCTGTGTGCATGTGTGAATGTCTGTGTGTGTGTGAATGTCTGTGTGTGTGTGAATGTCGGTGTGTGTATGAATGTCTGTGTGTGTGTCTGAATGTCTGTGTGCGTGTGTATGTATGAATGTCTGTGTGTGTGAATGTCTGTGTCTGTGTGTGTGTGTGAATGTCTGTGTCTGTGTCTGTGTGCGTGTGTGAATGTCTGTGTGTGTGTGAATGTCTGTGTGTATGTGAATGTCTGTGTGTATATGAATGTCCGTGTGTGTATGAATGTCTGTGTGTGTGTCTGATTGTCTGAGTATGTGTGTATGTATGAATGTGTGTTTCTGTGAATGTCTGTGTGTGTGTGTGAATGTCTGTGTGTGTGCATGTGTGTGTGTGAATGTCTATGTGTGTGTGTGTGTGTGTGAATGTCTGTGTGTGTGTGAATGTCTGCGTGTGTGTGAATGTCTGTGTGTGTGTGTGTTTTCGAATGTCTGTGTGTGTGCGTGTGTGTGTGTGAATGTCTATGTGTGTGTGTGAGTGAATGACTGTGTGTATGTGTGCAAATGTCTGTGTGTGAATGACTGTGTGTATGTGTGTGCAAATATCTGTGTGTGTATGAATGTTTGTGTGTGTGTGTGAATGTCAGTGTTTATGTGTGTGAATGTTTGTGTGTTTCTGCGAATGTCTGTGTGTGTACAAATGTCTGTGTTTGTGATTGTGAGTGTGTGCCTGTGAATGTTTGTGTGTGGAAGTGTGTGTGAATGTCTGGGTGTTTGTGTCTGTATGTCTGTGTGTGTGTCTGTGTGTGAATCTGTGTGTGTCTGTGTTTGTGAATGTGTGTGAGTGTGTAAGAATGTGCGTGAGTGTATGTGTGTGTGCGTGTATGTGTGCGTGAGTGTATGTGTGTGTGAGTGCATGTGCGTGTCAATGTCTGTGTGTATGTGTGTGTGTGTGTGAATGTCTGTGTGTCTGTGAGCGAATGACTGTGTGTATGTGTGTGCAAATGTCTGAGTGTGTGTGAATGTATGTGTGTGTGTGCAAATGTATGAGTGTGTCTGTGTGTGAATGTCAGTGTGTATGTGTGTGAATGTTTGTGTGTTTCTGCGAATGTCTGTGTGTGTACAAATGTCTGTGCTTGTGAATGTGAGTGTGTGCCTGTGAATGTTTGTGTGTGGAAGTGTGTGTCTGTGTGTGTGAATTTCTGTGTGTGTGTGTGTGTGTGCATGTCTGGGTATGTGTGTGTGTATGTCTGTGTGTGTGTCTGTGTGTGAATCTGTGTGTGTCTGTGTTTGTGAATGTGTGTGTGTGTAAGAATGTGCGTGACTGTATGTGTGTGTGAGTGTGCGAATGTCTGTGTGTGTGTGTCCATGTCCGTGTGTGTGTGAATGTCTGTGCATGTGTGTGTGTGTGTGAATGTCTGTATGTGTGAATCTGTGTGTGAATGTCTGTGTGTATGTGTGTGTGTGAATGTGTGTGTGTGTGTGTGTGTGTGTGTGTGTGAATGTCTGTGTGTGTGAATGTGTGTGTGTATGTGTGTGTGATTTTGTGTGTGTGTGTGTGTGAATGTCTGTGCGTGTGTTTGTGTGAATGTCTGTGCATGTGTGTGTGTGAATGTCTGTCCATGTGTGTGAATGTCTGTGTGTGTGTGTGTGAACGTCAGTGTGTGTGTAAGTGTGAATGTCTGTGTGTGTGTGAATGTCTGTGTGTGTGTGAATGTCTGTGTGTGTATGAATGTCTGTGTGTGTGTCTGAATGTCTGTGTGAGTGTGTATGTATGAATGTCTGTGTGTGTGAATGTCTGTGTCTGTGTGTGTGTGTGTGTGAATGTCTGTGTCTGTGTCTGTGTGCGTGTGTGAATGTCTGTGTGTGTGTGAATGTCTGTGTGTATGTGAATGCCTGTGTGTGTATGAATGTCCGTGTGTGTATGAATGTCTGTGTGTGTGTCTGATTGTCTGTGTAAGTGTGTATGTATGAATGTGTGTTTCTGTGAATGTCTGTGTGTGTGTGAGAATGTCTGTGTGTGTGTGTGAATTCTGTGAGTGTGTGAATGTCTGTGTGTGTGTGAATGTCTGTGTGTGTGTGTGTGAACGTCTGTGTGTGTGTGAATGTGTGTGTGTGTGTGTGTGTGTGAATGTCTGTGTTTGTGTGTGTGTGAATGTCTGTGTGTGAATGTGTGTGTGTGAATGTCTGTGTGTGTGTGTGTGTGTGTGTTTTCGAATGTCTGTGTGAGTGCGTGTGTGTGTGTGTGTGTGTGTGTGTGAGCGAATGTCTGTGTGTATGTGTGTGCAAATGTCTGAGTGTGTGTGAGTGAATGACTGTGTGTATGTGTGTGCAAATGTCTGTTTGTGAATGACAGTGTGTATGTGTGTGTAAATGTTTGAGTGTGTGTGAATGTTTGTGTGTGTGTGTGTGTGTGAATGTCAGTGTTTATGTGTGTGAATGTTTGTGTGTTTCTGCGAATGTCTGTGTGTGTACAAATGTCTGTGTTTGTGAATGTGAGTGTGTGCCCGTGAATGTTTGTGTGTGGAAGTGTGTGTGAATGTCTGGGTGTTTGTGTCTGTATGTCTGTGTGTGTCTGTATGTGAATCTGTGTGTGTCTGTGTTTGTGAATTGGTGTGAGTGTGTAAGAATGTGCATGAGTGTATGTGTGTGCGTGTATGTGTGCGTGAGTGTATGTGTGTGTGAGTGCATGTGCATGTGAATGTCTGTGTGCGTGTGTGTGAATGTCTGTGTGTCTGTGAGCGAATGACTGTGTGTATGTGTGTGCAAATGTCTGAGTGTGTGTGAATGTCTATGTGTGTGTGCAAAAGTATGAGTGTGTCTGTGTGTGAATGTCAGTGTGTATGTGTGTGAATGTGTATTCCTGCGAATGTCTGTGTGTGTACAAATGTCTGTGCTTGTCAATGTGAGTGTGTGCCTGTGAATGTTTGTGTGTGGAAATGTGTGTCTGTGTGTGTGAATGTCTGTGTGTGTGTGTGTGTGTGTGTAGGTCTGGGTGTGTGTGTGTGTACATCTGTGTGTGTGTCTGTGTGTGAATCTGTGTGTGTCTGTGTTTGTGAATGTTTGTGAGTGTGTAAGAATTTGCGTGACTGCATGTGTGTGTGAGTGTGTGAATGTCTGTGTGTGTGTGAATGTCTGTGTGTGTGAATTTGTGTGTATGTGTGTGTGAATTTCTGTGTGTGTGTGTCCGTGTGTGTGAATGTCTGTGTGTGTGTGTGAATGTCTGTATGTGCATGTGTGAATGCCTGTGCGTGCGAATGTTAATTGGTGTGTGTGGATGTCTGTGTGTTGCAGGTGAATGTTAATGTTTGTGTGTGAATATCTGTTTGCATGTTTGTGTGTGAATGTCTGAGTGTGTGTGTCCGTGTGTGTGAATGTCTGTGTGTGTGTGTGAATGTCTGTATGTGTCTGTGTGTGTGATTGTCTATGTGTGTGTGTGTGTGTCTGTGTGTGTGAATGTCTGTGTGGGTTTGTGTGTGTCAATGTCTGCGTGTGTGTGTGTGAATGTGTTTGTGTGTGTATGTGAATGTCTGTGTGTATGTGTGTGTCTGTGAATATCTGTGTGTATGTGTGTGTCTGTAAATATCTGTATGTATGTATCTGTGAATGTAGGTGTGTGTGTGTGAATATCATTGTGTATGTGTGTGTGTGTGTGTGTGTGTGTGTGAATGTCTGCGTGTGGACGTGAGTGTGTGTGTGAAAGTCTGTGTGTTTGTGAGTGTGTGTCTGTGTGTGTGTGAAAGTCTGTGTGTTTGTGAGTGTGTGTCTGTGTGTGTGTGAATGTCGGTGTGTGTTTGTGTGAATGTGTGTGTGTGTGAATGCCTGTTTGTGTGTGTGTGTGTGTGTGTGTGTGTGAATGTCTGTTTGTGTGAATGTGTGTGTGTGAGTGAATGTCTGTGTGTATGTGTGAATCTGTTTGTGTGTTTGCGCGAATGTCTATGTGTGTGCAAATTTCTGTGTGTGTGTGATTGTGTGTGTATGAATGTGTGTGTGCCTGTGAATCTGAGTGTGTGCGAAATACGAGTGTCTATGTGTAAATGTCTGTGTGCATGTGAATGTTAATGTGTGTGTGTGAATGTCTGTTTGCATGTGTGTGTGTAAATGAGAGTGCATGTGAATGTCTGTGTTTGTGTGCGTGAATGTCTGTGTGTGTATGTGTGAATTTCTGTTTGTGTGTGTGGATGTGTGTGTGAATTCCTGAGTCTGTTTGAATGTCTGGGTCTGTACGAATATTTGTGTGAGTGTGTGTGTGTGTGTGTGTGGAAAGTATGTTCATGAGTGAATGTCTGTGCCTGTCTGTGTGTGAGTGAGTATGTATGAGAATGTCTGTGTGTGTGTCAAATGTCTGTGTGTGTGTGCGTGCAAACATTTGTGTGTGAGAATGTGTCTGTGTGTGTGTGTGTGAGCGAATGACTGTGTGTATGTGTGTGTAAATGTCTGAGTGTGTGTGAACGTCTGTGTGTGTGTGTGAATGTCAGTGTGTATGTGTGTGAATGTTTGTGTGCTTCTGCAAATATCTGTGTGTGTAGAAATGTCTGTGTGTTTCTGAATGTGTGTGTGCCTGTGAATGTTTGTGTGTGGACGTGAGTGTGTGTGAATGTGTGTGTGTCTGTGTGTCTGAATGTCTGTGGGTGTGTGTGTGTTTGTGTGTGTGTGTGTGTGTGTGTGTGTGTGTGTGCGTGAATGACTGTGTGTGTGTGTGAATGTCTGTGTGTGTGTGTGTGTGTGTGAATGTCTGTGTGTGTGTGAATGTCTGCGTGTGTGTGAATGTCTGTGTCTGTGTGTGTTTTCAAATGTCTGTGTGTGTGCGTGTGTGTGTGTGAATGTCTATGTGTGTGTGTGAGTGAATGACTGTGTGTATGTGTGCAAATGTCTGTGTGTGAATGACTGTGTGTATGTGTGTGCAAATATCTGTGTGTGTATGAATGTTTGTGTGTGTGTGTTAATGTCAGTGTTTATGTGTGTGAATGTTTGTGTGTTTCTGCGAATGTCTGTGTGTGTACAAATGTCTGTGTTTGTGATTGTGAGTGTGTGCCTGTGAATGTTTGTGTGTGGAAGTGTGTGTGAATGTCTGGGTGTTTGTGTCTGTATGTCTGTGTGTGTGTCTGTGTGTGAATCTGTGTGTGTCTGTGTTTGTGAATGTGTGTGAGTGTGTAAGAATGTGCGTGAGTGTATGTGTGTGTGCGTGTATGTGTGCGTGAGTGTATGTGTGTGTGAGTGCATGTGCGTGTCAATGTCTGTGTGTATGTGTGTGTGTGTGTGAATGTCTGTGTGTCTGTGAGCGAATGACTGTGTGTATGTGTGTGCAAATGTCTGAGTGTGTGTGAATGTCTGTGTGTGTGTGCAAATGTATGAGTGTGTCTGTGTGTGAATGTCAGTGTGTATGTGTGTGAATGTTTGTGTGTTTCTGCGAATGTCTGTGTGTGTACAAATGTCTGTGCTTGTGAATGTGAGTGTGTGCCTGTGAATGTTTGTGTGTGGAAGTGTGTGTCTGTGTGTGTGAATTTCTGTGTGTGTGTGTGTGTGCATGTCTGGGTATGTGTGTGTGTATGTCTGTGTGTGTGTCTGTGTGTGAATCTGTGTGTGTCTGTGTTTGTGAATGTGTGTGTGTGTAAGAATGTGCGTGACTGTATGTGTGTGTGAGTGTGCGAATGTCTGTGTGTGTGTGTCCATGTCCGTGTGTGTGTGAATGTCTGTGCATGTGTGTGTGTGTGTGAATGTCTGTATGTGTGAATCTGTGTGTGAATGTCTGTGTGTATGTGTGTGTGTGAATGTCTGTGTGTGTGTGTGTGTGTGTGTGTGTGAATGTCTGTGTGTGTGAATGTGTGTGTGTATGTGTGTGTGATTTTGTGTGTGTGTGTGTGTGAATGTCTGTGCGTGTGTTTGTGTGAATGTCTGTGCATGTGTGTGTGTGAATGTCTGTCCATGTGTGTGAATGTCTGTGTGTGTGTGTGTGAACGTCAGTGTGTGTGTAAGTGTGAATGTCTGTGTGTGTGTGAATGTCTGTGTGTGTGTGAATGTCTGTGTGTGTATGAATGTCTGTGTGTGTGTCTGAATGTCTGTGTGAGTGTGTATGTATGAATGTCTGTGTGTGTGAATGTCTGTGTCTGTGTGTGTGTGTGTGAATGTCTGTGTCTGTGTCTGTGTGCGTGTGTGAATGTCTGTGTGTGTGTGAATGTCTGTGTGTATGTGAATGCCTGTGTGTGTATGAATGTCCGTGTGTGTATGAATGTCTGTGTGTGTGTCTGATTGTCTGTGTAAGTGTGTATGTATGAATGTGTGTTTCTGTGAATGTCTGTGTGTGTGTGAGAATGTCTGTGTGTGTGTGTCTCTGTGTGTGTATGACTGTGTGTGTGTGTGTGTGTGTGTGTGTGTGTATGAATGTCTGTGTGTGCGTGTGTGTGAATGTCTGTGTATATGTCCGTGTGTGTGTGTGAATGTGTGTGTGAATGTCTGTGTGTGTGTGAATGTTTGTGTGTGGGTCTGTGTGTGTAAATGTTTCTTTGGGGGTGTGTGTCTGTAAATGCCTGTGGGTGTGTATGAATGTCTATGTGTGTCTGTGAAGTTCTGTGTGTGTGAGAGAATGTCTGTGTGTGTGTGAATGTCTGCATCTGTGTGTGAATGTCTGTGTGTGTGTGTGTGTGTGTGTGTGAATGTCTGTGAGTGTGTGACTGTCTGTGTGTGTTTTTGTGTGTGTGAATGTCTGTGTGCGTGTGGGAATGATTGTTTATGTGTGTGTGGATGTGTGTTTGAATGTCTGGGTCTGTGTGTATGTCTGTCTGTGTTTGTGTCTGTGTGTGAATGTCTGTGTGTGTGTGTGTGTGTGTGTGTGTGTGTGTGCGTGGATGTCTGTGTGTGTACGTGTCTCTGTGTGTGAATCTGTGTGTGAATGTGTTTGTGAATCTGTGTGTGTGTGAATGTGTGTGTGTGAATGTCTGTGTCTGTGTGTGTGTGTGTGTGTGAATGTCTGTGTCTGTGTCTGTGTGCATGTGTGAATGTCTGTGTGTGTGTGAATGTCTGTGTGTGTGTGAATGTCGGTGTGTGTATGAATGTCTGTGTGTGTGTCTGAATGTCTGTGTGCGTGTGTATGTATGAATGTCTGTGTGTGTGAATGTCTGTGTCTGTGTGTGTGTGTGAATGTCTGTGTCTGTGTCTGTGTGCGTGTGTGAATGTCTGTGTGTGTGTGAATGTCTGTGTGTATGTGAATGTCTGTGTGTATATGAATGTCCGTGTGTGTATGAATGTCTGTGTGTGTGTCTGATTGTCTGTGTATGTGTGTATGTATGAATGTGTGTTTCTGTGAATGTCTGTGTGTGTGTGTGAATGTCTGTGTGTGTGCGTGTGTGTGTGTGAATGTCTATGTGTGTGTGTGTGTGTGTGAATGTCTGTGTGTGTGTGAATGTCTGCGTGTGTGTGAATGTCTGTGTGTGTGTGTGTTTTCGAATGTCTGTGTGTGTGCGTGTGTGTGTGTGAATGTCTATGTGTGTGTGTGAGTGAATGACTGTGTGTATGTGTGCAAATGTCTGTGTGTGAATGACTGTGTGTATGTGTGTGCAAATATCTGTGTGTGTATGAATGTTTGTGTGTGTGTGTGAATGTCAGTGTTTATGTGTGTGAATGTTTGTGTGTTTCTGCGAATGTCTGTGTGTGTACAAATGTCTGTGTTTGTGATTGTGAGTGTGTGCCTGTGAATGTTTGTGTGTGGAAGTGTGTGTGAATGTCTGGGTGTTTGTGTCTGTATGTCTGTGTGTGTGTCTGTGTGTGAATCTGTGTGTGTCTGTGTTTGTGAATGTGTGTGAGTGTGTAAGAATGTGCGTGAGTGTATGTGTGTGTGCGTGTATGTGTGCGTGAGTGTATGTGTGTGTGAGTGCATGTGCGTGTCAATGTCTGTGTGTATGTGTGTGTGTGTGTGAATGTCTGTGTGTCTGTGAGCGAATGACTGTGTGTATGTGTGTGCAAATGTCTGAGTGTGTGTGAATGTCTGTGTGTGTGTGCAAATGTATGAGTGTGTCTGTGTGTGAATGTCAGTGTGTATGTGTGTGAATGTTTGTGTGTTTCTGCGAATGTCTGTGTGTGTACAAATGTCTGTGCTTGTGAATGTGAGTGTGTGCCTGTGAATGTTTGTGTGTGGAAGTGTGTGTCTGTGTGTGTGAATTTCTGTGTGTGTGTGTGTGTGTGCATGTCTGGGTATGTGTGTGTGTATGTCTGTGTGTGTGTCTGTGTGTGAATCTGTGTGTGTCTGTGTTTGTGAATGTGTGTGTGTATGTAAGAATGTGCGTGACTGTATGTGTGTGTGAGTGTGTGAATGTCTGTGTGTGTGTGTCCATGTCCGTGTGTGTGAGAATGTCTGTGCATGTGTGTGTGTGTGTGAATGTCTGTGTGTGTGAATCTGTGTGTGAATGTCTGTGTGTATGTGTGTGTGTGAATGTCTGTGTGTGTGTGTGTGTGTGTCTGTGTGAATGTCGGTGTGTGTGAATGTGTGTGTGTATGTGTGTGTGATTTTGTGTGTGTGTGTGTGTGTGAATGTCTGTGCGTGTGTTTGTGTGAATGTCTGTGCATGTGTGTGTGTGAATGTCTGTCCATGTGTGTGAATGTGTGTGTGTGTGTGTGAACGTCTGTGCGTGTGTAAGTGTGAATGTCTGTGAGTGTGTGAATGTCTGTGTGTCTGTGAATGTCTGCGTGTGTGTGAATGTCTGTGTGTGTGTTTGTGTGAATGTCTGTGCATGTGTGTGTGTGAATGTCTGTCCATGTGTGTGAATGTCTGTGTGTGTGTGTGAACGTCTGTGTGTGTGTAAGTGTGAATGTCTGTGTGTGTGTGTGAATGTCTGTGTGTGTATGAATGTCTGTGTGTGTGTCTGAATGTCTGTGTGCGTGTGTATGTATGAATGTCTGTGTGTGTGAATGTCTGTGTCTGTGTGTGTGTGTGTGAATGTCTGTGTCTGTGTCTGTGTGCGTGTGTGAATGTCTGTGTGTGTGTGAATGTCTGTGTGTATGTGAATGCCTGTGTGTGTATGAATGTCCATGTGTGTATGAATGTCTGTGTGTGTGTCTGATTGTCTGTGTAAGTGTGTATGTATGAATGTGTGTTTCTGTGAATGTCTGTGTGTGTGTGAGAATGTCTGTGTGTGTGTGTGAATTCTGTGAGTGTGTGAATGTCTGTGTGTGTGTGAATGTCTGTGTGTGTGTGTGTGAACGTCTGTGTGTGTGTGAATGTGTGTGTGTGTGTGTGTGTGTGAATGTCTGTGTTTGTGTGTGTGTGAATGTCTGTGTGTGAATGTGTGTGTGTGAATGTCTGTGTGTGTGTGTGTGTGTGTGTTTTCGAATGTCTGTGTGAGTGCTTGTGTGTGTGTGTGTGTGTGTGTGTGTGAGCGAATGTCTGTGTGTATGTGTGTGCAAATGTCTGAGTGTGTGTGAGTGAATGACTGTGTGTATGTGTGTGCAAATGTCTGTTTGTGAATGACAGTGTGTATGTGTGTGTAAATGTTTGAGTGTGTGTGAATGTTTGTGTGTGTGTGTGTGTGTGAATGTCAGTGTTTATGTGTGTGAATGTTTGTGTGTTTCTGCGAATGTCTGTGTGTGTACAAATGTCTGTGTTTGTGAATGTGAGTGTGTGCCCGTGAATGTTTGTGTGTGGAAGTGTGTGTGAATGTCTGGGTGTTTGTGTCTGTATGTCTGTGTGTGTCTGTATGTGAATCTGTGTGTGTCTGTGTTTGTGAATTGGTGTGAGTGTGTAAGAATGTGCATGAGTGTATGTGTGTGCGTGTATGTGTGCGTGAGTGTATGTGTGTGTGAGTGCATGTGCATGTGAATGTCTGTGTGCGTGTGTGTGAATGTCTGTGTGTCTGTGAGCGAATGACTGTGTGTATGTGTGTGCAAATGTCTGAGTGTGTGTGAATGTCTATGTGTGTGTGCAAAAGTATGAGTGTGTCTGTGTGTGAATGTCAGTGTGTATGTGTGTGAATGTGTATTCCTGCGAATGTCTGTGTGTGTACAAATGTCTGTGCTTGTCAATGTGAGTGTGTGCCTGTGAATGTTTGTGTGTGGAAATGTGTGTCTGTGTGTGTGAATGTCTGTGTGTGTGTGTGTGTGTGTGTGTAGGTCTGGGTGTGTGTGTGTGTACATCTGTGTGTGTGTCTGTGTGTGAATCTGTGTGTGTCTGTGTTTGTGAATGTTTGTGAGTGTGTAAGAATTTGCGTGACTGCATGTGTGTGTGAGTGTGTGAATGTCTGTGTGTGTGTGAATGTCTGTGTGTGTGAATTTGTGTGTATGTGTGTGTGAATTTCTGTGTGTGTGTGTCCGTGTGTGTGAATGTCTGTGTGTGTGTGTGAATGTCTGTATGTGCATGTGTGAATGCCTGTGCGTGCGAATGTTAATTGGTGTGTGTGGATGTCTGTGTGTTGCAGGTGAATGTTAATGTTTGTGTGTGAATATCTGTTTGCATGTTTGTGTGTGAATGTCTGAGTGTGTGTGTCCGTGTGTGTGAATGTCTGTGTGTGTGTGTGAATGTCTGTATGTGTCTGTGTGTGTGATTGTCTATGTGTGTGTGTGTGTGTCTGTGTGTGTGAATGTCTGTGTGGGTTTGTGTGTGTCAATGTCTGCGTGTGTGTGTGTGAATGTGTTTGTGTGTGTATGTGAATGTCTGTGTGTATGTGTGTGTCTGTGAATATCTGTGTGTATGTGTGTGTCTGTAAATATCTGTATGTATGTATCTGTGAATGTAGGTGTGTGTGTGTGAATATCATTGTGTATGTGTGTGTGTGTGTGTGTGTGTGTGTGTGAATGTCTGCGTGTGGACGTGAGTGTGTGTGTGAAAGTCTGTGTGTTTGTGAGTGTGTGTCTGTGTGTGTGTGAAAGTCTGTGTGTTTGTGAGTGTGTGTCTGTGTGTGTGTGAATGTCGGTGTGTGTTTGTGTGAATGTGTGTGTGTGTGAATGCCTGTTTGTGTGTGTGTGTGTGTGTGTGTGTGTGAATGTCTGTTTGTGTGAATGTGTGTGTGTGAGTGAATGTCTGTGTGTATGTGTGAATCTGTTTGTGTGTTTGCGCGAATGTCTATGTGTGTGCAAATTTCTGTGTGTGTGTGATTGTGTGTGTATGAATGTGTGTGTGCCTGTGAATCTGAGTGTGTGCGAAATACGAGTGTCTATGTGTAAATGTCTGTGTGCATGTGAATGTTAATGTGTGTGTGTGAATGTCTGTTTGCATGTGTGTGTGTAAATGAGAGTGCATGTGAATGTCTGTGTTTGTGTGCGTGAATGTCTGTGTGTGTATGTGTGAATTTCTGTTTGTGTGTGTGGATGTGTGTGTGAATTCCTGAGTCTGTTTGAATGTCTGGGTCTGTACGAATATTTGTGTGAGTGTGTGTGTGTGTGTGTGTGGAAAGTATGTTCATGTGTGAATGTCTGTGCCTGTCTGTGTGTGAGTGAGTATGTATGAGAATGTCTGTGTGTGTGTCAAATGTCTGTGTGTGTGTGCGTGCAAACATTTGTGTGTGAGAATGTGTCTGTGTGTGTGTGTGTGAGCGAATGACTGTGTGTATGTGTGTGTAAATGTCTGAGTGTGTGTGAACGTCTGTGTGTGTGTGTGAATGTCAGTGTGTATGTGTGTGAATGTTTGTGTGCTTCTGCAAATATCTGTGTGTGTAGAAATGTCTGTGTGTTTCTGAATGTGTGTGTGCCTGTGAATGTTTGTGTGTGGACGTGAGTGTGTGTGAATGTGTGTGTGTCTGTGTGTCTGAATGTCTGTGGGTGTGTGTGTGTTTGTGTGTGTGTGTGTGTGTGTGTGTGTGTGTGTGTGTGTGTGTGCGTGAATGACTGTGTGTGTGTGTGAATGTCTGTGTGTGTGTGTGTGTGTGTGAATGTCTGTGTGTGTGTGAATGTCTGCGTGTGTGTGAATGTCTGTGTGTGTGTGTGTTTTCAAATGTCTGTGTGTGTGCGTGTGTGTGTGTGAATGTCTATGTGTGTGTGTGAGTGAATGACTGTGTGTATGTGTGCAAATGTCTGTGTGTGAATGACTGTGTGTATGTGTGTGCAAATATCTGTGTGTGTATGAATGTTTGTGTGTGTGTGTTAATGTCAGTGTTTATGTGTGTGAATGTTTGTGTGTTTCTGCGAATGTCTGTGTGTGTACAAATGTCTGTGTTTGTGATTGTGAGTGTGTGCCTGTGAATGTTTGTGTGTGGAAGTGTGTGTGAATGTCTGGGTGTTTGTGTCTGTATGTCTGTGTGTGTGTCTGTGTGTGAATCTGTGTGTGTCTGTGTTTGTGAATGTGTGTGAGTGTGTAAGAATGTGCGTGAGTGTATGTGTGTGTGCGTGTATGTGTGCGTGAGTGTATGTGTGTGTGAGTGCATGTGCGTGTCAATGTCTGTGTGTATGTGTGTGTGTGTGTGAATGTCTGTGTGTCTGTGAGCGAATGACTGTGTGTATGTGTGTGCAAATGTCTGAGTGTGTGTGAATGTCTGTGTGTGTGTGCAAATGTATGAGTGTGTCTGTGTGTGAATGTCAGTGTGTATGTGTGTGAATGTTTGTGTGTTTCTGCGAATGTCTGTGTGTGTACAAATGTCTGTGCTTGTGAATGTGAGTGTGTGCCTGTGAATGTTTGTGTGTGGAAGTGTGTGTCTGTGTGTGTGAATTTCTGTGTGTGTGTGTGTGTGCATGTCTGGGTATGTGTGTGTGTATGTCTGTGTGTGTGTCTGTGTGTGAATCTGTGTGTGTCTGTGTTTGTGAATGTGTGTGTGTGTAAGAATGTGCGTGACTGTATGTGTGTGTGAGTGTGCGAATGTCTGTGTGTGTGTGTCCATGTCCGTGTGTGTGTGAATGTCTGTGCATGTGTGTGTGTGTGTGAATGTCTGTATGTGTGAATCTGTGTGTGAATGTCTGTGTGTATGTGTGTGTGTGAATGTCTGTGTGTGTGTGTGTGTGTGTGAATGTCTGTGTGTGTGAATGTGTGTGTGTATGTGTGTGTGATTTTGTGTGTGTGTGTGTGAATGTCTGTGCGTGTGTTTGTGTGAATGTCTGTGCATGTGTGTGTGTGAATGTCTGTCCATGTGTGTGAATGTCTGTGTGTGTGTGTGTGTGAACGTCAGTGTGTGTGTAAGTGTGAATGTCTGTGTGTGTGTGAATGTCTGTGTGTGTGTGAATGTCTGTGTGTGTATGAATGTCTGTGTGTGTGTCTGAATGTCTGTGTGAGTGTGTATGTATGAATGTCTGTGTGTGTGAATGTCTGTGTCTGTGTGTGTGTGTGTGAATGTCTGTGTCTGTGTCTGTGTGCGTGTGTGAATGTCTGTGTGTGTGTGAATGTCTGTGTGTATGTGAATGCCTGTGTGTGTATGAATGTCCGTGTGTGTATGAATGTCTGTGTGTGTGTCTGATTGTCTGTGTAAGTGTGTATGTATGAATGTGTGTTTCTGTGAATGTCTGTGTGTGTGTGAGAATGTCTGTGTGTGTGTGTCTCTGTGTGTGTATGACTGTGTGTGTGTGTGTGTGTGTGTGTGTGTGTATGAATGTCTGTGTGTGCGTGTGTGTGAATGTCTGTGTATATGTCCGTGTGTGTGTGTGAATGTGTGTGTGAATGTCTGTGTGTGTGTGAATGTTTGTGTGTGGGTCTGTGTGTGTAAATGTTTCTTTGGGGGTGTGTGTCTGTAAATGCCTGTGGGTGTGTATGAATGTCTATGTGTGTCTGTGAAGTTCTGTGTGTGTGAGAGAATGTCTGTGTGTGTGTGAATGTCTGCATCTGTGTGTGAATGTCTGTGTGTGTGTGTGTGTGTGTGTGTGAATGTCTGTGAGTGTGTGACTGTCTGTGTGTGTTTTTGTGTGTGTGAATGTCTGTGTGCGTGTGGGAATGATTGTTTATGTGTGTGTGGATGTGTGTTTGAATGTCTGGGTCTGTGTGTATGTCTGTCTGTGTTTGTGTCTGTGTGTGAATGTCTGTGTGTGTGTGTGTGTGTGTGTGTGTGTGTGTGTGCGTGGATGTCTGTGTGTGTACGTGTCTCTGTGTGTGAATCTGTGTGTGAATGTGTTTGTGAATCTGTGTGTGTGTGAATGTGTGTGTGTGAATGTCTGTGTCTGTGTGTGTGTGTGTGTGTGAATGTCTGTGTCTGTGTCTGTGTGCATGTGTGAATGTCTGTGTGTGTGTGAATGTCTGTGTGTGTGTGAATGTCGGTGTGTGTATGAATGTCTGTGTGTGTGTCTGAATGTCTGTGTGCGTGTGTATGTATGAATGTCTGTGTGTGTGAATGTCTGTGTCTGTGTGTGTGTGTGAATGTCTGTGTCTGTGTCTGTGTGCGTGTGTGAATGTCTGTGTGTGTGTGAATGTCTGTGTGTATGTGAATGTCTGTGTGTATATGAATGTCCGTGTGTGTATGAATGTCTGTGTGTGTGTCTGATTGTCTGTGTATGTGTGTATGTATGAATGTGTGTTTCTGTGAATGTCTGTGTGTGTGTGTGAATGTCTGTGTGTGTGCGTGTGTGTGTGTGAATGTCTATGTGTGTGTGTGTGTGTGTGAATGTCTGTGTGTGTGTGAATGTCTGCGTGTGTGTGAATGTCTGTGTGTGTGTGTGTTTTCGAATGTCTGTGTGTGTGCGTGTGTGTGTGTGAATGTCTATGTGTGTGTGTGAGTGAATGACTGTGTGTATGTTTGCAAATGTCTGTGTGTGAATGACTGTGTGTATGTGTGTGCAAATATCTGTGTGTGTATGAATGTTTGTGTGTGTGTGTGAATGTCAGTGTTTATGTGTGTGAATGTTTGTGTGTTTCTGCGAATGTCTGTGTGTGTACAAATGTCTGTGTTTGTGATTGTGAGTGTGTGCCTGTGAATGTTTGTGTGTGGAAGTGTGTGTGAATGTCTGGGTGTTTGTGTCTGTATGTCTGTGTGTGTGTCTGTGTGTGAATCTGTGTGTGTCTGTGTTTGTGAATGTGTGTGAGTGTGTAAGAATGTGCGTGAGTGTATGTGTGTGTGCGTGTATGTGTGCGTGAGTGTATGTGTGTGTGAGTGCATGTGCGTGTCAATGTCTGTGTGTATGTGTGTGTGTGTGTGAATGTCTGTGTGTCTGTGAGCGAATGACTGTGTGTATGTGTGTGCAAATGTCTGAGTGTGTGTGAATGTCTGTGTGTGTGTGCAAATGTATGAGTGTGTCTGTGTGTGAATGTCAGTGTGTATGTGTGTGAATGTTTGTGTGTTTCTGCGAATGTCTGTGTGTGTACAAATGTCTGTGCTTGTGAATGTGAGTGTGTGCCTGTGAATGTTTGTGTGTGGAAGTGTGTGTCTGTGTGTGTGAATTTCTGTGTGTGTGTGTGTGTGCATGTCTGGGTATGTGTGTGTGTATGTCTGTGTGTGTGTCTGTGTGTGAATCTGTGTGTGTCTGTGTTTGTGAATGTGTGTGTGTGTGTAAGAATGTGCGTGACTGTATGTGTGTGTGAGTGTGTGAATGTCTGTGTGTGTGTGTCCATGTCCGTGTGTGTGAGAATGTCTGTGCATGTGTGTGTGTGTGTGAATGTCTGTGTGTGTGAATCTGTGTGTGAATGTCTGTGTGTATGTGTGTGTGTGAATGTCTGTGTGTGTGTGTGTGTGTGTCTGTGTGAATGTCGGTGTGTGTGAATGTGTGTGTGTATGTGTGTGTGATTTTGTGTGTGTGTGTGTGTGAATGTCTGTGCGTGTGTTTGTGTGAATGTCTGTGCATGTGTGTGTGTGAATGTCTGTCCATGTGTGTGAATGTCTGTGTGTGTGTGTGAACGTCTGTGCGTGTGTAAGTGTGAATGTCTGTGTGTGTGTGAATGTCTGTGTGTCTGTGAATGTCTGTGTGTGTGTGAATGTCTGTGTGTGTGTTTGTGTGAATGTCTGTGCATGTGTGTGTGTGAATGTCTGTCCATGTGTGTGAATGTCTGTGTGTGTGTGTGAACGTCTGTGTGTGTGTAAGTGTGAATGTCTGTGTGTGTGTGTGAATGTCTGTGTGTGTATGAATGTCTGTGTGTGTGTCTGAATGTCTGTGTGCGTGTGTATGTATGAATGTCTGTGTGTGTGAATGTCTGTGTCTGTGTGTGTGTGTGTGAATGTCTGTGTCTGTGTCTGTGTGCGTGTGTGAATGTCTGTGTGTGTGTGAATGTCTGTGTGTATGTGAATGTCTGTGTGTGTATGAATGTCCATGTGTGTATGAATGTCTGTGTGTGTGTCTGATTGTCTGTGTAAGTGTGTATGTATGAATGTGTGTTTCTGTGAATGTCTGTGTGTGTGTGAGAATGTCTGTGTGTGTGTGTGAATTCTGTGAGTGTGTGAATGTCTGTGTGTGTGTGAATGTCTGTGTGTGTGTGTGTGAATGTCTGTGTGTGTGTGAATGTGTGTGTGTGTGTGTGTGTGTGTGAATGTCTGTGTTTGTGTGTGTGTGAATGTCTGTGTGTGAATGTGTGTGTGTGAATGTCTGTGTGTGTGTGTGTGTGTGTGTTTTCGAATGTCTGTGTGAGTGCGTGTGTGTGTGTGTGTGTGAGCGAATGTCTGTGTGTATGTGTGTGCAAATGTCTGAGTGTGTGTGAGTGAATGACTGTGTGTATGTGTGTGCAAATGTCTGTTTGTGAATGACAGTGTGTATGTGTGTGTAAATGTCTGAGTGTGTGTGAATGTTTGTGTGTGTGTGTGTGTGTGTGTGAATGTCAGTGTTTATGTGTGTGAATGTTTGTGTGTTTCTGCGAATGTCTGTGTGTGTACAAATGTCTGTGTTTGTGAATGTGAGTGTGTGCCCGTGAATGTTTGTGTGTGGAAGTGTGTGTGAATGTCTGGGTGTTTGTGTCTGTATGTCTGTGTGTGTCTGTATGTGAATCTGTGTGTGTCTGTGTTTGTGAATTGGTGTGAGTGTGTAAGAATGTGCGTGAGTGTATGTGTGTGCGTGTATGTGTGCGTGAGTGTATGTGTGTGTGAGTGCATGTGCATGTGAATGTCTGTGTGCGTGTGTGTGAATGTCTGTGTGTCTGTGAGCGAATGACTGTGTGTATGTGTGTGCAAATGTCTGAGTGTGTGTGAATGTCTATGTGTGTGTGCAAATGTATGAGTGTGTCTGTGTGTGAATGTCAGTGTGTATGTGTGTGAATGTGTATTCCTGCGAATGTCTGTGTGTGTACAAATGTCTGTGCTTGTCAATGTGAGTGTGTGCCTGTGAATGTTTGTGTGTGGAAATGTGTGTCTGTGTGTGTGAATGTCTGTGTGTGTGTGTGTGTGTGTGTGTAGGTCTGGGTGTGTGTGTGTGTACATCTGTGTGTGTGTCTGTGTGTGAATCTGTGTGTGTCTGTGTTTGTGAATGTTTGTGAGTGTGTAAGAATTTGCGTGACTGCATGTGTGTGTGAGTGTGTGAATGTCTGTGTGTGTGTAAATGTCTGTGTGTGTGAATTTGTGTGTATGTGTGTGTGAATTTCTGTGTGTGTGTGTGTGTGTGTGAATGTCTCTGCGTGTGTTTGTGTGAATGTCTGTGCATGTGTGTGTGTGAATGTCTGTCCATGTGTGTGAATGTCTGTGTGTGTGTGTGTGTGTGTGTGTGTGTGTGTGTGTGTGTGTGTGTGTGTGTGTGTGTATGTCTGTGTGTGTGTGTGTTTGTGAATTTCTGTGCATGTGTGTGCGCGAATGTCTGTGTGTATGCATGAGAACATCTGTGTTTGTGTGTGAATGTCTGTGTGTGCATGTGTGAATGCCTGTGCGTGCGAATGTTAATCGGTGTGTGTGGATGTCTGTGTGTTGCAGGTGAATGTTAATGTTTGTGTGTGAATATCTGTTTGCATGTTTGTGTGTGAATGTCTGAGTGTGTGTGTCCGTGTGTGTGAATGTCTGTGTGTGTGTGTGAATGTCTGTATGTGTCTGTGTGTGTGATTGTCTATGTGTGTGTGTGTGTGTGTGTGTGTGTGAATGTCTGTGTGGGTTTGTGTGTGTCAATGTCTGCGTGTGTGTGTGTGAATGTGTTTGTGTGTGTATGTGAACGTCTGTGTGTATGTGTGTGTCTGTGAATATCTGTGTGTATGTGTGTGTCTGTAAATATCTGTATGTATGTATCTGTGAATGTAGGTGTGTGTGTGTGAATATCATTGTGTATGTGTGTGTGTGTGTGTGTGTGTGTGTGTGTGTGTGAATGTCTGCGTGTGGACGTGAGTGTGTGTGTGAAAGTCTGTGTGTTTGTGAGTGTGTGTCTGTGTGTGTGTGAAAGTCTGTGTGTTTGTGAGTGTGTGTCTGTGTGTGTGTGAATGTCGGTGTGTGTTTGTGTGAATGTGTGTGTGTGTGAATGCCTGTTTGTGTGTGTGTGTGTGTGTGTGTGTGTGAATGTCTGTTTGTGTGAATGTGTGTGTGTGAGTGAATGTCTGTGTGTATGTGTGAATCTGTTTGTGTGTTTGCGCGAATGTCTATGTGTGTGCAAATTTCTGTGTGTGTGTGATTGTGTGTGTATGAATGTGTGTGTGCCTGTGAATCTGAGTGTGTGTGAAATACGAGTGTCTATGTGTGAATGTCTGTGTGCATGTGAATGTTAATGTGTGTGTGTGAATGTCTGTTTGCATGTGTGTGTGTAAATGAGAGTGCATGTGAATGTCTGTGTTTGTGTGCGTGAATGTCTGTGTGTGTATGTGTGAATTTCTGTTTGTGTGTGTGGATGTGTGTGTGAATTCCTGAGTCTGTTTGAATGTCTGGGTCTGTACGAATATTTGTGTGAGTGTGTGTGTGTGTGTGTGTGGAAAGTATGTTCATGTGTGAATGTCTGTGCCTGTCTGTGTGTGAGTGAGTATGTATGAGAATGTCTGTGTGTGTGTCAAATGTCTGTGTGTGTGTGCGTGCAAACATTTGTGTGTGAGAATGTGTCTGTGTGTGTGTGTGTGAGCGAATGACTGTGTGTATGTGTGTGTAAATGTCTGAGTGTGTGTGAACGTCTGTGTGTGTGTGTGAATGTCAGTGTGTATGTGTGTGAATGTTTGTGTGCTTCTGCAAATATCTGTGTGTGTAGAAATGTCTGTGTGTTTCTGAATGTGTGTGTGCCTGTGAATGTTTGTGTGTGGACGTGAGTGTGTGTGAATGTGTGTGTGTCTGTGTGTCTGAATGTCTGTGGGTGTGTGTGTGTTTGTGTGTGTGTGTGTGTGTGTGTGTGTGTGCGTGAATGACTGTGTGTGTGTGTGAATGTCTGTGTGTGTGTGTGTGTGTGAATGTCTGTGTGTGTGTGAATGTCTGCGTGTGTGTGAATGTCTGTGTGTGTGTGTGTTTTCAAATGTCTGTGTGTGTGCGTGTGTGTGTGTGAATGTCTATGTGTGTGTGTGAGTGAATGACTGTGTGTATGTGTGCAAATGTCTGTGTGTGAATGACTGTGTGTATGTGTGTGCAAATATCTGTGTGTGTATGAATGTTTGTGTGTGTGTGAATGTCAGTGTTTATGTGTGTGAATGTTTGTGTGTTTCTGCGAATGTCTGTGTGTGTACAAATGTCTGTGTTTGTGATTGTGAGTGTGTGCCTGTGAATGTTTGTGTGTGGAAGTGTGTGTGAATGTCTGGGTGTTTGTGTCTGTATGTCTGTGTGTGTGTCTGTGTGTGAATCTGTGTGTGTCTGTGTTTGTGAATGTGTGTGAGTGTGTAAGAATGTGCGTGAGTGTATGTGTGTGTGCGTGTATGTGTGCGTGAGTGTATGTGTGTGTGAGTGCATGTGCGTGTCAATGTCTGTGTGTATGTGTGTGTGTGTGTGAATGTCTGTGTGTCTGTGAGCGAATGACTGTGTGTATGTGTGTGCAAATGTCTGAGTGTGTGTGAATGTCTGTGTGTGTGTGCAAATGTATGAGTGTGTCTGTGTGTGAATGTCAGTGTGTATGTGTGTGAATGTTTGTGTGTTTCTGCGAATGTCTGTGTGTGTACAAATGTCTGTGCTTGTGAATGTGAGTGTGTGCCTGTGAATGTTTGTGTGTGGAAGTGTGTGTCTGTGTGTGTGAATTTCTGTGTGTGTGTGTGTGTGCATGTCTGGGTATGTGTGTGTGTATGTCTGTGTGTGTGTCTGTGTGTGAATCTGTGTGTGTCTGTGTTTGTGAATGTGTGTGTGTGTAAGAATGTGCGTGACTGTATGTGTGTGTGAGTGTGCGAATGTCTGTGTGTGTGTGTCCATGTCCGTGTGTGTGTGAATGTCTGTGCATGTGTGTGTGTGTGTGAATGTCTGTATGTGTGAATCTGTGTGTGAATGTCTGTGTGTATGTGTGTGTGTGAATGTCTGTGTGTGTGTGTGTGTGTGTGTGTGAATGTCTGTGTGTGTGAATGTGTGTGTGTATGTGTGTGTGATTTTGTGTGTGTGTGTGTGTGTGTGTGAATGTCTGTGCGTGTGTTTGTGTGAATGTCTGTGCATGTGTGTGTGTGAATGTCTGTCCATGTGTGTGAATGTCTGTGTGTGTGTGTGTGTGAACGTCAGTGTGTGTGTAAGTGTGAATGTCTGTGTGTGTGTGAATGTCTGTGTGTGTGTGAATGTCTGTGTGTGTGTGAATGTCTGTGTGTGTATGAATGTCTGTGTGTGTGTCTGAATGTCTGTGTGTGTGTGTATGTATGAATGTCTGTGTGTGTGAATGTCTGTGTCTGTGTGTGTGTGTGTGAATGTCTGTGTCTGTGTCTGTGTGCGTGTGTGAATGTCTGTGTGTGTGTGAATGTCTGTGTGTATGTGAATGCCTGTGTGTGTATGAATGTCCGTGTGTGTATGAATGTCTGTGTGTGTGTCTGACTGTCTGTGTAAGTGTGTATGTATGAATGTGTGTTTCTGTGAATGTCTGTGTGTGTGTGAGAATGTCTGTGTGTGTGTGTCTCTGTGTGTGTATGTCTGTGTGTGTGTGTGTGTGTGTGTGTGTGTGTGTGTATGAATGTCTGTGTGTGCGTGTGTGTGAATGTCTGTGTATATGTCCGTGTGTGTGTGTGAATGTCTGTGTGTGTGTGAATGTTTGTGTGTGGGTCTGTGTGTGTAAATGTTTCTTTGGGGGTGTGTGTCTGTAAATGCCTGTGGGTGTGTATGAATGTCTATGTGTTTCTGTGAAGTTCTGTGTGTGTGAGAGAATGTCTGTGTGTGTGTGAATGTCTGCATCTGTGTGTGAATGTCTGTGTGTGTGTGTGTGTGTGTGTGTGTGAATGTCTGTGAGTGTGTGACTGTCTGTGTGTGTTTTTGTGTGTGTGAATGTCTGTGTGCGTGTGGGAATGATTGTTTATGTGTGTGTGGATGTGTGTTTGAATGTCTGGGTCTGTGTGTATGTCTGTCTGTGTTTGTGTCTGTGTGTGAATGTCTGTGTGTGTGTGTGTGTGTGTGTGCGTGGATGTCTGTGTGTGTACGTGTCTCTGTGTGTGAATCTGTGTGTGAATGTGTTTGTGAATCTGTGTGTGTGTGAATGTGTGTGTGTGAATGTCTATGTCTGTGTGTGTGTGTGTGTGTGAATGTCTGTGTCTGTGTCTGTGTGCATGTGTGAATGCCTGTGTGTGTGTGAATGTCTGTGTGTGTGTTAATGTCGGTGTGTGTATGAATGTCTGTGTGTGTGTCTGAATGTCTGTGTGCGTGTGTATGTATGAATGTCTGTGTGTGTGAATGTCTGTGTCTGTGTGTGTGTGTGAATGTCTGTGTCTGTGTCTGTGTGCGTGTGTGAATGTCTGTGTGTGTGTGAATGTCTGTGTGTATGTGAATGTCTGTGTGTATATGAATGTCCGTGTGTGTATGAATGTCTGTGTGTGTGTCTGGTTGTCTGTGTATGTGTGTATGTATGAATGTGTGTTTCTGTGAATGTCTGTGTGTGTGTGTGAATGTCTGTGTGTGTGCGTGTGTGTGTGTGTGTGAATGTCTATGTGTGTGTGTGTGTGAATGTCTGTGTGTGTGTGAATGTCTGCGTGTGTGTGAATGTCTGTGTGTGTGTGTGTTTTCGAATGTCTGTGTGTGTGCGTGTGTGTGTGTGAATGTCTATGTGTGTGTGTGAGTGAATGACTGTGTGTATGTGTGCAAATGTCTGTGTGTGAATGACTGTGTGTATGTGTGTGCAAATATCTGTGTGTGTATGAATGTTTGTGTGTGTGTGTGAATGTCAGTGTTTATGTGTGTGAATGTTTGTGTGTTTCTGCGAATGTCTGTGTGTGTACAAATGTCTGTGTTTGTGATTATGAGTGTGTGCCTGTGAATGTTTGTGTGTGGAAGTGTGTGTGAATGTCTGGGTGTTTGTGTCTGTATGTCTGTGTGTGTGTCTGTGTGTGAATCTGTGTGTGTCTGTGTTTGTGAATGTGTGTGAGTGTGTAAGAATGTGCGTGAGTGTATGTGTGTGTGCATGTATGTGTGCGTGAGTGTATGTGTGTGTGAGTGCATGTGCGTGTCAATGTCTGTGTGTATGTGTGTGTGTGTGAATGTCTGTGTGTCTGTGAGCGAATGACTGTTTGTATGTGTGTGCAAATGTCTGAGTGTGTGTGAATGTCTGTGTGTGTGTGCAAATGTATGAGTGTGTCTGTGTGTGAATGTCAGTGTGTATGTGTGTGAATGTTTGTGTGTTTCTGCGAATGTCTGTGTGTGTACAAATGTCTGTGCTTGTGAATGTGAGTGTGTGCCTGTGAATGTTTGTGTGTGGAAGTGTGTGTCTGTGTGTGTGAATTTCTGTGTGTGTGTGTGTGTGTGTGCATGTCTGGGTATGTGTGTGTGTATGTCTGTGTGTGTGTCTGTGTGTGAATCTGTGTGTGTCTGTGTTTGTGAATGTGTGTGTGTGTAAGAATGTGCGTGACTGTATGTGTGTGTGAGTGTGCGAATGTCTGTGTGTGTGTGTCCATGTCCGTGTGTGTGTGAATGTCTGTGCATGTGTGTGTGTGTGTGAATGTCTGTGTGTGTGAATGTGTGTGTGTATGTGTGTGTGATTTTGTGTGTGTGTGTGTGTGTGAATGTCTGTGCGTGTGTTTGTGTGAATGTCTGTGCATGTGTGTGTGTGAATGTCTGTCCATGTGTGTGAATGTCTGTGTGTGTGTGTGTGAACGTCAGTGTGTGTGTAAGTGTGAATGTCTGTGTGTGTGTGAATGTCTGTGTGTGTGTGAATGTCTGTGTGTGTATGAATGTCTGTGTGTGTGTCTGAATGTCTGTGTGAGTGTGTATGTATGAATGTCTGTGTGTGTGAATGTCTGTGTCTGTGTGTGTGTGTGTGTGTGAATGTCTGTGTCTGTGTCTGTGTGCGTGTGTGAATGTCTGTGTGTGTGTGAATGTCTGTGTGTATGTGAATGCCTGTGTGTGTATGAATGTCCGTGTGTGTATGAATGTCTGTGTGTGTGTCTGATTGTCTGTGTAAGTGTATATGTATGAATGTGTGTTTCTGTGAATGTCTGTGTGTGTGTGAGAATGTCTGTGTGTGTGTGTGAATTCTGTGAGTGTGTGAATGTCTGTGTGTGTGTGAATGTCTGTGTGTGTGTGTGTGAACGTCTGTGTGTGTGTGAATGTGTGTGTGTGTGTGTGTGTGTGAATGTCTGTGTTTGTGTGTGTGTGAATGTCTGTGTGTGAATGTGTGTGTGTGAATGTCTGTGTGTGTGTGTGTGTGTTTTCGAATGTCTGTGTGAGTGCTTGTGTGTGTGTGTGTGTGTGTGTGTGTGAGCGAATGTCTGTGTGTATGTGTGTGCAAATGTCTGAGTGTGTGTGAGTGAATGACTGTGTGTATGTGTGTGCAAATGTCTGTTTGTGAATGACAGTGTGTATGTGTGTGTAAATGTTTGAGTGTGTGTGAATGTTTGTGTGTGTGTGTGTGTGTGAATGTCAGTGTTTATGTGTGTGAATGTTTGTGTGTTTCTGCGAATGTCTGTGTGTGTACAAATGTCTGTGTTTGTGAATGTGAGTGTGTGCCCGTGAATGTTTGTGTGTGGAAGTGTGTGTGAATGTCTGGGTGTTTGTGTCTGTATGTCTGTGTGTGTCTGTATGTGAATCTGTGTGTGTCTGTGTTTGTGAATTGGTGTGAGTATGTAAGAATGTGCATGAGTGTATGTGTGTGCGTGTATGTGTGCGTGAGTGTATGTGTGTGTGAGTGCATGTGCATGTGAATGTCTGTGTGCGTGTGTGTGAATGTCTGTGTGTCTGTGAGCGAATGACTGTGTGTATGTGTGTGCAAATGTCTGAGTGTGTGTGAATGTCTATGTGTGTGTGCAAATGTATGAGTGTGTCTGTGTGTGAATGTCAGTGTGTATGTGTGTGAATGTGTATTCCTGCGAATGTCTGTGTGTGTACAAATGTCTGTGCTTGTCAATGTGAGTGTGTGCCTGTGAATGTTTGTGTGTGGAAATGTGTGTCTGTGTGTGTGAATGTCTGTGTGTGTGTGTGTGTGTGTGTAGATCTGGGTGTGTGTGTGTGTACATCTGTGTGTGTGTCTGTGTGTGAATCTGTGTGTGTCTGTGTTTGTGAATGTTTGTGAGTGTGTAAGAATTTGCGTGACTGCATGTGTGTGTGAGTGTGTGAATGTCTGTGTGTGTGTAAATGTCTGTGTGTGTGAATTTGTGTGTATGTGTGTGTGAATTTCTGTGTGTGTGTGTCCGTGTGTGTGAATGTCTGTGTGTGTGTGTGAATGTCTGTATGTGCATGTGTGAATGCCTGTGCGTGCGAATGTTAATCGGTGTGTGTGGATGTCTGTGCGTTGCAGGTGAATGTTAATGTTTGTGTGTGAATATCTGTTTGCATGTTTGTGTGTGAATGTCTGAGTGTGTGTGTCCGTGTGTGTGAATGTCTGTGTGTGTGTGTGAATGTCTGTATGTGTCTGTGTGTGTGATTGTCTATGTGTGTGTGTGTGTGTGTGTGTGTGTGAATGTCTGTGTGGGTTTGTGTGTGTCAATGTCTGCGTGTGTGTGTGTGAATGTGTTTGTGTGTGTATGTGAATGTCTGTGTGTATGTGTGTGTCTGTGAATATCTGTGTGTATGTGTGTGTCTGTAAATATCTGTATGTATGTATCTGTGAATGTAGGTGTGTGTGTGTGAATATCATTGTGTATGTGTGTGTGTGTGTGTGTGTGTGTGTGTGTGAATGTCTGCGTGTGGACGTGAGTGTGTGTGTGAAAGTCTGTGTGTTTGTGAGTGTGTGTCTGTGTGTGTGTGAAAGTCTGTGTGTTTGTGAGTGTGTGTCTGTGTGTGTGTGAATGTCGGTGTGTGTTTGTGTGAATGTGTGTGTGTGTGAATGCCTGTTTGTGTGTGTGTGTGTGTGTGTGTGTGTGAATGTCTGTTTGTGTGAATGTGTGTGTGTGAGTGAATGTCTGTGTGTATGTGTGAATCTGTTTGTGTGTTTGCGCGAATGTCTATGTGTGTGCAAATTTCTGTGTGTGTGTGATTGTGTGTGTATGAATGTGTGTGTGCCTGTGAATCTGAGTGTGTGCGAAATACGAGTGTCTATGTGTAAATGTCTGTGTGCATGTGAATGTTAATGTGTGTGTGTGAATGTCTGTTTGCATGTGTGTGTGTAAATGAGAGTGCATGTGAATGTCTGTGTTTGTGTGCGTGAATGTCTGTGTGTGTATGTGTGAATTTCTGTTTGTGTGTGTGGATGTGTGTGTGAATTCCTGAGTCTGTTTGAATGTCTGGGTCTGTACGAATATTTGTGTGAGTGTGTGTGTGTGTGTGTGTGGAAAGTATGTTCATGTGTGAATGTCTGTGCCTGTCTGTGTGTGAGTGAGTATGTATGAGAATGTCTGTGTGTGTGTCAAATGTCTGTGTGTGTGTGCGTGCAAACATTTGTGTGTGAGAATGTGTCTGTGTGTGTGTGTGTGAGCGAATGACTGTGTGTATGTGTGTGTAAATGTCTGAGTGTGTGTGAACGTCTGTGTGTGTGTGTGAATGTCAGTGTGTATGTGTGTGAATGTTTGTGTGCTTCTGCAAATATCTGTGTGTGTAGAAATGTCTGTGTGTTTCTGAATGTGTGTGTGCCTGTGAATGTTTGTGTGTGGACGTGAGTGTGTGTGAATGTGTGTGTCTGAATGTCTGTGGGTGTGTGTGTGTTTGTGTGTGTGTGTGTGTGTGTGTGTGTGTGTGTGTGCGTGAATGACTGTGTGTGTGTGTGAATGTCTGTGTGTGTGTGTGTGTGTGTGAATGTCTGTGTGTGTGAATGTCTGCGTGTGTGTGAATGTCTGTGTGTGTGTGTGTTTTCAAATGTCTGTGTGTGTGCGTGTGTGTGTGTGAATGTCTATGTGTGTGTGTGAGTGAATGACTGTGTGTATGTGTGCAAATGTCTGTGTGTGAATGACTGTGTGTATGTGTGTGCAAATATCTGTGTGTGTATGAATGTTTGTGTGTGTGTGTTAATGTCAGTGTTTATGTGTGTGAATGTTTGTGTGTTTCTGCGAATGTCTGTGTGTGTACAAATGTCTGTGTTTGTGATTGTGAGTGTGTGCCTGTGAATGTTTGTGTGTGGAAGTGTGTGTGAATGTCTGGGTGTTTGTGTCTGTATGTCTGTGTGTGTGTCTGTGTGTGAATCTGTGTGTGTCTGTGTTTGTGAATGTGTGTGAGTGTGTAAGAATGTGCGTGAGTGTATGTGTGTGTGCGTGTATGTGTGCGTGAGTGTATGTGTGTGTGAGTGCATGTGCGTGTCAATGTCTGTGTGTATGTGTGTGTGTGTGTGAATGTCTGTGTGTCTGTGAGCGAATGACTGTGTGTATGTGTGTGCAAATGTCTGAGTGTGTGTGAATGTCTGTGTGTGTGTGCAAATGTATGAGTGTGTCTGTGTGTGAATGTCAGTGTGTATGTGTGTGAATGTTTGTGTGTTTCTGCGAATGTCTGTGTGTGTACAAATGTCTGTGCTTGTGAATGTGAGTGTGTGCCTGTGAATGTTTGTGTGTGGAAGTGTGTGTCTGTGTGTGTGAATTTCTGTGTGTGTGTGTGTGTGCATGTCTGGGTATGTGTGTGTGTATGTCTGTGTGTGTGTCTGTGTGTGAATCTGTGTGTGTCTGTGTTTGTGAATGTGTGTGTGTGTAAGAATGTGCGTGACTGTATGTGTGTGTGAGTGTGCGAATGTCTGTGTGTGTGTGTCCATGTCCGTGTGTGTGTGAATGTCTGTGCATGTGTGTGTGTGTGTGAATGTCTGTATGTGTGAATCTGTGTGTGAATGTCTGTGTGTATGTGTGTGTGTGAATGTCTGTGTGTGTGTGTGTGTGTGTGTGTGTGAATGTCTGTGTGTGTGAATGTGTGTGTGTATGTGTGTGTGATTTTGTGTGTGTGTGTGTGTGTGTGTGAATGTCTGTGCGTGTGTTTGTGTGAATGTCTGTGCATGTGTGTGTGTGAATGTCTGTCCATGTGTGTGAATGTCTGTGTGTGTGTGTGTGAACGTCTGTGTGTGTGTAAGTGTGAATGTCTGTGTGTGTGTGAATGTCTGTGTGTGTGTGAATGTCTGTGTGTGTATGAATGTCTGTGTGTGTGTCTGAATGTCTGTGTGAGTGTGTATGTATGAATGTCTGTGTGTGTGAATGTCTGTGTCTGTGTGTGTGTGTGTGAATGTCTGTGTCTGTGTCTGTGTGCGTGTGTGAATGTCTGTGTGTGTGTGAATGTCTGTGTGTATGTGAATGCCTGTGTGTGTATGAATGTCCGTGTGTGTATGAATGTCTGTGTGTGTGTCTGATTGTTTGTCTAAGTGTGTATGTATGAATGTGTGTTTCTGTGAATGTCTGTGTGTGTGTGAGAATATCTGTGTGTGTGTGTCTCTGTGTGTGTATGTCTGTGTGTGTGTGTGTGTGTGTGTATGAATGTCTGTGTGTGCGTGTGTGTGAATGTGTCTGTGTATATGTCCGTGTGTGTGTGTGAATGTGTGTGTGAATGTCTGTGTGTGTGTGAATGTTTGTGTGTGGGTCTGTGTGTGTAAATGTTTCTTTGGGGGTGTGTGTCTGTAAATGCCTGTGTGTGTGTATGAATGTCTATGTGTGTCTGTGAAGTTCTGTGTGTGTGAGAGAATGTCTGTGTGTGTGTGAATGTCTGCATCTGTGTGTGAATGTCTGTGTGTGTGTGTGTGTGTGTGTGTGTGAATGTCTGTGAGTGTGTGACTGTCTGTGTGTGTTTTTGTGTGTGTGAATGTCTGTGTGCGTGTGGGAATGATTGTTTATGTGTGTGTGGATGCGTGTTTGAATGTCTGGGTCTGTGTGTATGTCTGTCTGTGTTTGTGTCTGTGTGTGAATGTCTGTGTGTGTGTGTGTGTGTGTGTGTGTGTGTGGATGTCTGTGTGTGTACGTGTCTCTGTGTGTGAATCTGTGTGTGAATGTGTTTGTGAATCTGTGTGTGTGTGAATGTGTGTGTGTGAATGTCTATGTCTGTGTGTGTGTGTGTGAATGTCTGTGTCTGTGTCTGGGTGCATGTGTGAATGTCTGTGTGTGTGTGAATGTCTGTGTGTATGTGAATGTCTGTGTGTATGTGTGTGTCTGTGAATATCTGTGTGTATGTGTGTGTCTGTAAATATCTGTATGTATGTATCTGTGAATGTAGGTGTGTGTGTGTGAATATCATTGTGTATGTGTGTGTGTGTGTGTGTGTGTGAATGTCTGCGTGTGGACGTGAGTGTGTGTGTGAAAGTCTGTGTGTTTGTGAGTGTGTGTCTGTGTGTGTGTGAAAGTCTGTGTGTTTGTGAGTGTGTGTCTGTGTGTGTGTGAATGTCGGTGTGTGTTTGTGTGAATGTGTGTGTGTGTGAATGCCTGTTTGTGTGTGTGTGTGTGTGTGTGAATGTCTGTTTGTGTGAATGTGTGTGTGTGAGTGAATGTCTGTGTGTATGTGTGAATCTGTTTGTGTGTTTGCGCGAATGTCTATGTGTGTGCAAATTTCTGTGTGTGTGTGATTGTGTGTGTATGAATGTGTGTGTGCCTGTGAATCTGAGTGTGTGTGAAATACGAGTGTCTATGTGTAAATGTCTGTGTGCATGTGAATGTTAATGTGTGTGTGTGAATGTCTGTTTGCATGTGTGTGTGTAAATGAGAGTGCATGTGAATGTCTGTGTTTGTGTGCGTGAATGTCTGTGTGTGTATGTGTGAATTTCTGTTTGTGTGTGTGGATGTGTGTGTGAATTCCTGAGTCTGTTTGAATGTCTGGGTCTGTACGAATATTTGTGTGAGTGTGTGTGTGTGTGTGTGTGGAAAGTATGTTCATGTGTGAATGTCTGTGCCTGTCTGTGTGTGAGTGAGTATGTATGAGAATGTCTGTGTGTGTGTCAAATGTCTGTGTGTGTGTGCGTGCAAACATTTGTGTGTGAGAATGTGTCTGTGTGTGTGTGTGTGAGCGAATGACTGTGTGTATGTGTGTGTAAATGTCTGAGTGTGTGTGAACGTCTGTGTGTGTGTGTGAATGTCAGTGTGTATGTGTGTGAATGTTTGTGTGCTTCTGCAAATATCTGTGTGTGTAGAAATGTCTGTGTGTTTCTGAATGTGTGTGTGCCTGTGAATGTTTGTGTGTGGACGTGAGTGTGTGTGAATGTGTGTGTGTCTGTGTGTCTGAATGTCTGTGGGTGTGTGTGTGTTTGTGTGTGTGTGTGTGTGTGTGTGCGTGAATGACTGTGTGTGTGTGTGAATGTCTGTGTGTGTGTGTGTGTGTGTGAATGTCTGTGTGTGTGTGAATGTCTGCGTGTGTGTGAATGTCTGTGTGTGTGTGTGTTTTCAAATGTCTGTGTGTGTGCGTGTGTGTGTGTGAATGTCTATGTGTGTGTGTGAGTGAATGACTGTGTGTATGTGTGCAAATGTCTGTGTGTGAATGACTGTGTGTATGTGTGTGCAAATATCTGTGTGTGTATGAATGTTTGTGTGTGTGTGTTAATGTCAGTGTTTATGTGTGTGAATGTTTGTGTGTTTCTGCGAATGTCTGTGTGTGTACAAATGTCTGTGTTTGTGATTGTGAGTGTGTGCCTGTGAATGTTTGTGTGTGGAAGTGTGTGTGAATGTCTGGGTGTTTGTGTCTGTATGTCTGTGTGTGTGTCTGTGTGTGAATCTGTGTGTGTCTGTGTTTGTGAATGTGTGTGAGTGTGTAAGAATGTGCGTGAGTGTATGTGTGTGTGCGTGTATGTGTGCGTGAGTGTATGTGTGGTGTGAGTGCATGTGCGTGTCAATGTCTGTGTGTATGTGTGTGTGTGTGTGAATGTCTTTGTGTCTGTGAGCGAATGACTGTGTGTATGTGTGTGCAAATGTCTGAATGTGTGTGAATGTCTGTGTGTGTGTGCAAATGTATGAGTGTGTCTGTGTGTGAATGTCAGTGTGTATGTGTGTGAATGTTTGTGTGTTTCTGCGAATGTCTGTGTGTGTACGAATGTCTGTGCTTGTGAATGTGAGTGTGTGCCTGTGAATGTTTGTGTGTGGAAGTGTGTGTCTGTGTGTGTGAATTTCTGTGTGTGTGTGTGTGTGCATGTCTGGGTATGTGTGTGTGTATGTCTGTGTGTGTGTCTGTGTGTGAATCTGTGTGTGTCTGTGTTTGTGAATGTGTGTGTGTGTAAGAATGTGCGTGACTGTATGTGTGTGTGAGTGTGCGAATGTCTGTGTGTGTGTGTCCATGTCCGTGTGTGTGTGAATGTCTGTGCATGTGTGTGTGTGTGTGAATGTCTGTATGTGTGAATCTGTGTGTGAATGTCTGTGTGTATGTGTGTGTGTGAATGTCTGTGTGTGTGTGTGTGTGTGTGTGTGAATGTCTGTGTGTGTGAATGTGTGTGTGTATGTGTGTGTGATTTTGTGTGTGTGTGTGTGTGTGTGTGAATGTCTGTGCGTGTGTTTGTGTGAATGTCTGTGCATGTGTGTGTGTGAATGTCTGTCCATGTGTGTGAATGTCTGTGTGTGTGTGTGTGAACGTCAGTGTGTGTGTAAGTGTGAATGTCTGTGTGTGTGTGAATGTCTGTGTGTGTGTGAATGTCTGTGTGTGTGTGAATGTCTGTGTGTGTATGAATGTCTGTGTGTGTGTCTGAATGTCTGTGTGAGTGTGTATGTATGAATGTCTGTGTGTGTGAATGTCTGTGTCTGTGTGTGTGTGTGTGAATGTCTGTGTCTGTGTCTGTGTGCGTGTGTGAATGTCTGTGTGTGTGTGAATGTCTGTGTGTATGTGAATGCCTGTGTGTGTATGAATGTCCGTGTGTGTATGAATGTCTGTGTGTGTGTCTGACTGTCTGTGTAAGTGTGTATGTATGAATGTGTGTTTCTGTGAATGTCTGTGTGTGTGTGAGAATGTCTGTGTGTGTGTGTCTCTGTGTGTGTATGTCTGTGTGTGTGTGTGTGTGTGTGTGTGTGTGTGTGTGTGTGTGTGTGTGTATGAATGTCTGTGTGTGCGTGTGTGTGAATGTCTGTGTATATGTCCGTGTGTGTGTGTGAATGTCTGTGTGTGTGTGAATGTTTGTGTGTGGGTCTGTGTGTGTAAATGTTTCTTTGGGGGTGTGTGTCTGTAAATGCCTGTGGGTGTGTATGAATGTCTATGTGTGTCTGTGAAGTTCTGTGTGTGTGAGAGAATGTCTGTGTGTGTGTGAATGTCTGCATCTGTGTGTGAATGTCTGTGTGTGTGTGTGTGTGTGTGTGAATGTCTGTGAGTGTGTGACTGTCTGTGTGTGTTTTTGTGTGTGTGAATGTCTGTGTGCGTGTGGGAATGATTGTTTATGTGTGTGTGGATGTGTGTTTGAATGTCTGGGTCTGTGTGTATGTCTGTCTGTGTTTGTGTCTGTGTGTGAATGTCTGTGTGTGTGTGTGTGTGTGTGTGTGTGCGTGGATGTCTGTGTGTGTACGTGTCTCTGTGTGTGAATCTGTGTGTGAATGTGTTTGTGAATCTGTGTGTGTGTGAATGTGTGTGTGTGAATGTCTATGTCTGTGTGTGTGTGTGTGTGTGAATGTCTGTGTCTGTGTCTGTGTGCATGTGTGAATGTCTGTGTGTGTGTGAATGTCTGTGTGTGTGTGAATGTCGGTGTGTGTATGAATGTCTGTGTGTGTGTCTGAATGTCTGTGTGCGTGTGTATGTATGAATGTCTGTGTGTGTGAATGTCTGTGTCTGTGTGTGTGTGTGAATGTCTGTGTCTGTGTCTGTGTGCGTGTGTGAATGTCTGTGTGTGTGTGAATGTCTGTGTGTATGTGAATGTCTGTGTGTATATGAATGTCCGTGTGTGTATGAATGTCTGTGTGTGTGTCTGATTGTCTGTGTATGTGTGTATGTATGAATGTGTGTTTCTGCGAATGTCTGTGTGTGTGTGTGAATGTCTGTGTGTGTGCGTGTGTGTGTGTGTGTGAATGTCTATGTGTGTGTGTGTGTGAATGTCTGTGTGTGTGTGAATGTCTGCGTGTGTGTGAATGTCTGTGTGTGTGTGTGTTTTCGAATGTCTGTGTGTGTGCGTGTGTGTGTGTGAATGTCTATGTGTGTGTGTGAGTGAATGACTGTGTGTATGTGTGCAAATGTCTCTGTGTGAATGACTGTGTGTATGTGTGTGCAAATATCTGTGTGTGTATGAATGTTTGTGTGTGTGTGTGAATGTCAGTGTTTATGTGTGTGAATGTTTGTGTGTTTCTGCGAATGTCTGTGTGTGTACAAATGTCTGTGTTTGTGATTGTGAGTGTGTGCCTGTGAATGTTTGTGTGTGGAAGTGTGTGTGAATGTCTGGGTGTTTGTGTCTGTATGTCTGTGTGTGTGTCTGTGTGTGAATCTGTGTGTGTCTGTGTTTGTGAATGTGTGTGAGTGTGTAAGAATGTGCGTGAGTGTATGTGTGTGTGCGTGTATGTGTGCGTGAGTGTATGTGTGTGTGAGTGCATGTGCGTGTCAATGTCTGTGTGTATGTGTGTGTGTGTGTGAATGTCTGTGTGTCTGTGAGCGAATGACTGTGTGTATGTGTGTGCAAATGTCTGAGTGTGTGTGAATGTCTGTGTGTGTGTGCAAATGTATGAGTGTGTCTGTGTGTGAATGTCAGTGTGTATGTGTGTGAATGTTTGTGTGTTTCTGCGAATGTCTGTGTGTGTACAAATGTCTGTGCTTGTGAATGTGAGTGTGTGCCTGTGAATGTTTGTGTGTGGAAGTGTGTGTCTGTGTGTGTGAATTTCTGTGTGTGTGTGTGTGTGCATGTCTGGGTATGTGTGTGTGTATGTCTGTGTGTGTGTCTGTGTGTGAATCTGTGTGTGTCTGTGTTTGTGAATGTGTGTGTGTGTAAGAATGTGCGTGACTGTATGTGTGTGTGAGTGTGTGAATGTCTGTGTGTGTGTGTCCATGTCCGTGTGTGTGTGAATGTCTGTGCATGTGTGTGTGTGTGTGAATGTCTGTATGTGTGAATCTGTGTGTGAATGTCTGTGTGTATGTGTGTGTGTGAATGTGTGTGTGTGTGTGTGTGTGTGTGTGTGTGAATGTCTGTGTGTGTGAATGTGTGTGTGTATGTGTGTGTGATTTTGTGTGTGTGTGTGTGTGTGAATGTCTGTGCGTGTGTTTGTGTGAATGTCTGTGCATGTGTGTGTGTGAATGTCTGTCCATGTGTGTGAATGTCTGTGTGTGTGTGTGTGAACGTCAGTGTGTGTATGAATGTCTGTGTGTGTGTCTGAATGTCTGTGTGAGTGTGTATGTATGAATGTCTGTGTGTGTGAATGTCTGTGTCTGTGTGTGTGTGTGTGTGAATGTCTGTGTCTGTGTCTGTGTGCGTGTGTGAATGTCTGTGTGTGTGTGAATGTCTGTGTGTATGTGAATGCCTGTGTGTGTATGAATGTCCGTGTGTGTATGAATGTCTGTGTGTGTGTCTGATTGTCTGTGTAAGTGTGTATGTATGAATGTGTGTTTCTGTGAATGTCTGTGTGTGTGTGAGAATGTCTGTGTGTGTGTGTGAATTCTGTGAGTGTGTGAATGTCTGTGTGTGTGTGAATGTCTGTGTTTGTGTGTGTGAACGTCTGTGTGTGTGTGAATGTGTGTGTGTGTGTGTGTGTGTGAATGTCTGTGTTTGTGTGTGTGTGAATGTCTGTGTGTGAATGTGTGTGTGTGAATGTCTGTGTGTGTGTGTGTGTGTGTGTGTTTTCGAATGTCTGTGTGAGTGCGTGTGTGTGTGTGTGTGTGTGTGTGAGCGAATGTCTGTGTGTATGTGTGTGCAAATGTCTGAGTGTGTGTGAGTGAATGACTGTGTGTATGTGTGTGCAAATGTCTGTTTGTGAATGACAGTGTGTATGTGTGTGTAAATGTTTGAGTGTGTGTGAATGTTTGTGTGTGTGTGTGTGTGTGAATGTCAGTGTTTATGTGTGTGAATGTTTGTGTGTTTCTGCGAATGTCTGTGTGTGTACAAATGTCTGTGTTTGTGAATGTGAGTGTGTGCCCGTGAATGTTTGTGTGTGGAAGTGTGTGTGAATGTCTGGGTGTTTGTGTCTGTATGTCTGTGTGTGTCTGTATGTGAATCTGTGTGTGTCTGTGTTTGTGAATTGGTGTGAGTGTGTAAGAATGTGCATGAGTGTATGTGTGTGCGTGTATGTGTGCGTGAGTGTATGTGTGTGTGAGTGCATGTGCATGTGAATGTCTGTGTGCGTGTGTGTGAATGTCTGTGTGTCTGTGAGCGAATGACTGTGTGTATGTGTGTGCAAATGTCTGAGTGTGTGTGAATGTCTATGTGTGTGTGCAAATGTATGAGTGTGTCTGTGTGTGAATGTCAGTGTGTATGTGTGTGAATGTGTATTCCTGCGAATGTCTGTGTGTGTACAAATGTCTGTGCTTGTCAATGTGAGTGTGTGCCTGTGAATGTTTGTGTGTGGAAATGTGTGTCTGTGTGTGTGAATGTCTGTGTGTGTGTGTGTGTGTGTGTGTAGGTCTGGGTGTGTGTGTGTGTACATCTGTGTGTGTGTCTGTGTGTGAATCTGTGTGTGTCTGTGTTTGTGAATGTTTGTGAGTGTGTAAGAATTTGCGTGACTGCATGTGTGTGTGAGTGTGTGAATGTCTGTGTGTGTGTAAATGTCTGTGTGTGTGAATTTGTGTGTATGTGTGTGTGAATTTCTGTGTGTGTGTGTCCGTGTGTGTGAATGTCTGTGTGTGTGTGTGAATGTCTGTATGTGCATGTGTGAATGCCTGTGCGTGCGAATGTTAATCGGTGTGTGTGGATGTCTGTGTGTTGCAGGTGAATGTTAATGTTTGTGTGTGAATATCTGTTTGCATGTTTGTGTGTGAATGTCTGAGTGTGTGTGTCCGTGTGTGTGAATGTCTGTGTGTGTGTGTGAATGTCTGTATGTGTCTGTGTGTGTGATTGTCTATGTGTGTGTGTGTGTGTGTGTGTGTGAATGTCTGTGTGGGTTTGTGTGTGTCAATGTCTGCGTGTGTGTGTGTGAATGTGTTTGTGTGTGTATGTGAATGTCTGTGTGTATGTGTGTGTCTGTGAATATCTGTGTGTATGTGTGTGTCTGTAAATATCTGTATGTATGTATCTGTGAATGTAGGTGTGTGTGTGTGAATATCATTGTGTATGTGTGTGTGTGTGTGTGTGTGTGTGTGTGTGAATGTCTGCGTGTGGACATGAGTGTGTGTGTGAAAGTCTGTGTGTTTGTGAGTGTGTGTCTGTGTGTGTGTGAAAGTCTGTGTGTTTGTGAGTGTGTGTCTGTGTGTGTGTGAATGTCGGTGTGTGTTTGTGTGAATGTGTGTGTGTGTGAATGCCTGTTTGTGTGTGTGTGTGTGTGTGTGTGTGTGAATGTCTGTTTGTGTGAATGTGTGTGTGTGAGTGAATGTCTGTGTGTATGTGTGAATCTGTTTGTGTGTTTGCGCGAATGTCTATGTGTGTGCAAATTTCTGTGTGTGTGTGATTGTGTGTGTATGAATGTGTGTGTGCCTGTGAATCTGAGTGTGTGCGAAATACGAGTGTCTATGTGTAAATGTCTGTGTGCATGTGAATGTTAATGTGTGTGTGTGAATGTCTGTTTGCATGTGTGTGTGTAAATGAGAGTGCATGTGAATGTCTGTGTTTGTGTGCGTGAATGTCTGTGTGTGTATGTGTGAATTTCTGTTTGTGTGTGTGGATGTGTGTGTGAATTCCTGAGTCTGTTTGAATGTCTGGGTCTGTACGAATATTTGTGTGAGTGTGTGTGTGTGTGTGTGTGGAAAGTATGTTCATGTGTGAATGTCTGTGCCTGTCTGTGTGTGAGTGAGTATGTATGAGAATGTCTGTGTGTGTGTCAAATGTCTGTGTGTGTGTGCGTGCAAACATTTGTGTGTGAGATTGTGTCTGTGTGTGTGTGTGTGAGCGAATGACTGTGTGTATGTGTGTGTAAATGTCTGAGTGTGTGTGAACGTCTGTGTGTGTGTGTGAATGTCAGTGTGTATGTGTGTGAATGTTTGTGTGCTTCTGCAAATATCTGTGTGTGTAGAAATGTCTGTGTGTTTCTGAATGTGTGTGTGCCTGTGAATGTTTGTGTGTGGACGTGAGTGTGTGTGAATGTGTGTGTGTCTGTGTGTCTGAATGTCTGTGGGTGTGTGTGTGTTTGTGTGTGTGTGTGTGTGTGTGTGTGTGTGTGTGTGTGTGCGTGAATGACTGTGTGTGTGTGTGAATGTCTGTGTGTGTGTGTGTGTGTGTGAATGTCTGTGTGTGTGTGAATGTCTGCGTGTGTGTGAATGTCTGTGTGTGTGTGTGTTTTCAAATGTCTGTGTGTGTGCGTGTGTGTGTGTGAATGTCTATGTGTGTGTGTGAGTGAATGACTGTGTGTATGTGTGCAAATGTCTGTGTGTGAATGACTGTGTGTATGTGTGTGCAAATATCTGTGTGTGTATGAATGTTTGTGTGTGTGTGTTAATGTCAGTGTTTATGTGTGTGAATGTTTGTGTGTTTCTGCGAATGTCTGTGTGTGTACAAATGTCTGTGTTTGTGATTGTGAGTGTGTGCCTGTGAATGTTTGTGTGTGGAAGTGTGTGTGAATGTCTGGGTGTTTGTGTCTGTATGTCTGTGTGTGTGTCTGTGTGTGAATCTGTGTGTGTCTGTGTTTGTGAATGTGTGTGAGTGTGTAAGAATGTGCGTGAGTGTATGTGTGTGTGCGTGTATGTGTGCGTGAGTGTATGTGTGTGTGAGTGCATGTGCGTGTCAATGTCTGTGTGTATGTGTGTGTGTGTGTGAATGTCTGTGTGTCTGTGAGCGAATGACTGTGTGTATGTGTGTGCAAATGTCTGAGTGTGTGTGAATGTCTGTGTGTGTGTGCAAATGTATGAGTGTGTCTGTGTGTGAATGTCAGTGTGTATGTGTGTGAATGTTTGTGTGTTTCTGCGAATGTCTGTGTGTGTACAAATGTCTGTGCTTGTGAATGTGAGTGTGTGCCTGTGAATGTTTGTGTGTGGAAGTGTGTGTCTGTGTGTGTGAATTTCTGTGTGTGTGTGTGTGTGCATGTCTGGGTATGTGTGTGTGTATGTCTGTGTGTGTGTCTGTGTGTGAATCTGTGTGTGTCTGTGTTTGTGAATGTGTGTGTGTGTAAGAATGTGCGTGACTGTATGTGTGTGTGAGTGTGCGAATGTCTGTGTGTGTGTGTCCATGTCCGTGTGTGTGTGAATGTCTGTGCATGTGTGTGTGTGTGTGAATGTCTGTATGTGTGAATCTGTGTGTGAATGTCTGTGTGTATGTGTGTGTGTGAATGTCTGTGTGTGTGTGTGTGTGTGTGTGTGAATGTCTGTGTGTGTGAATGTGTGTGTGTATGTGTGTGTGATTTTGTGTGTGTGTGTGTGTGTGTGTGAATGTCTGTGCGTGTGTTTGTGTGAATGTCTGTGCATGTGTGTGTGTGAATGTCTGTCCATGTGTGTGAATGTCTGTGTGTGTGTGTGTGAACGTCTGTGTGTGTGTAAGTGTGAATGTCTGTGTGTGTGTGAATGTCTGTGTGTGTGTGAATGTCTGTGTGTGTATGAATGTCTGTGTGTGTGTCTGAATGTCTGTGTGAGTGTGTATGTATGAATGTCTGTGTGTGTGAATGTCTGTGTCTGTGTGTGTGTGTGTGAATGTCTGTGTCTGTGTCTGTGTGCGTGTGTGAATGTCTGTGTGTGTGTGAATGTCTGTGTGTATGTGAATGCCTGTGTGTGTATGAATGTCCGTGTGTGTATGAATGTCTGTGTGTGTGTCTGATTGTTTGTGTAAGTGTGTATGTATGAATGTGTGTTTCTGTGAATGTCTGTGTGTGTGTGAGAATATCTGTGTGTGTGTGTCTCTGTGTGTGTATGTCTGTGTGTGTGTGTGTGTGTGTGTATGAATGTCTGTGTGTGCGTGTGTGTGAATGTGTCTGTGTATATGTCCGTGTGTGTGTGTGAATGTGTGTGTGAATGTCTGTGTGTGTGTGAATGTTTGTGTGTGGGTCTGTGTGTGTAAATGTTTCTTTGGGGGTGTGTGTCTGTAAATGCCTGTGTGTGTGTATGAATGTCTATGTGTGTCTGTGAAGTTCTGTGTGTGTGAGAGAATGTCTGTGTGTGTGTGAATGTCTGCATCTGTGTGTGAATGTCTGTGTGTGTGTGTGTGTGTGTGAATGTCTGTGAGTGTGTGACTGTCTGTGTGTGTTTTTGTGTGTGTGAATGTCTGTGTGCGTGTGGGAATGATTGTTTATGTGTGTGTGGATGTGTGTTTGAATGTCTGGGTCTGTGTGTATGTCTGTCTGTGTTTGTGTCTGTGTGTGAATGTCTGTGTGTGTGTGTGTGTGTGTGTGTGCGTGGATGTCTGTGTGTGTACGTGTCTCTGTGTGTGAATCTGTGTGTGAATGTGTTTGTGAATCTGTGTGTGTGTGAATGTGTGTGTGTGAATGTCTATGTCTGTGTGTGTGTGTGTGAATGTCTGTGTCTGTGTCTGGGTGCATGTGTGAATGTCTGTGTGTGTGTGTGAATGTCTGTGTGTATGTGAATGTCTGTGTGTATGTGTGTGTCTGTGAATATCTGTGTGTATGTGTGTGTCTGTAAATATCTGTATGTATGTATCTGTGAATGTAGGTGTGTGTGTGTGAATATCATTGTGTATGTGTGTGTGTGTGTGTGTGTGTGAATGTCTGCGTGTGGACGTGAGTGTGTGTGTGAAAGTCTGTGTGTTTGTGAGTGTGTGTCTGTGTGTGTGTGAAAGTCTGTGTGTTTGTGAGTGTGTGTCTGTGTGTGTGTGAATGTCGGTGTGTGTTTGTGTGAATGTGTGTGTGTGTGAATGCCTGTTTGTGTGTGTGTGTGTGTGTGTGTGAATGTCTGTTTGTGTGAATGTGTGTGTGTGAGTGAATGTCTGTGTGTATGTGTGAATCTGTTTGTGTGTTTGCGCGAATGTCTATGTGTGTGCAAATTTCTGTGTGTGTGTGATTGTGTGTGTATGAATGTGTGTGTGCCTGTGAATCTGAGTGTGTGTGAAATACGAGTGTCTATGTGTAAATGTCTGTGTGCATGTGAATGTTAATGTGTGTGTGTGAATGTCTGTTTGCATGTGTGTGTGTAAATGAGAGTGCATGTGAATGTCTGTGTTTGTGTGCGTGAATGTCTGTGTGTGTATGTGTGAATTTCTGTTTGTGTGTGTGGATGTGTGTGTGAATTCCTGAGTCTGTTTGAATGTCTGGGTCTGTACGAATATTTGTGTGAGTGTGTGTGTGTGTGTGTGTGGAAAGTATGTTCATGTGTGAATGTCTGTGCCTGTCTGTGTGTGAGTGAGTATGTATGAGAATGTCTGTGTGTGTGTCAAATGTCTGTGTGTGTGTGCGTGCAAACATTTGTGTGTGAGAATGTGTCTGTGTGTGTGTGTGTGTGAGTGAATGACTGTGTGTATGTGTGTGTAAATGTCTGAGTGTGTGTGAACGTCTGTGTGTGTGTGTGAATGTCAGTGTGTATGTGTGTGAATGTTTGTGTGCTTCTGCAAATATCTGTGTGTGTAGAAATGTCTGTGTGTTTCTGAATGTGTGTGTGCCTGTGAATGTTTGTGTGTGGACGTGAGTGTGTGTGAATGTGTGTGTGTCTGTGTGTCTGAATGTCTGTGGGTGTGTGTGTGTTTGTGTGTGTGTGTGTGTGTGTGTGTGTGTGAATGACTGTGTGTGTGTGTGAATGTCTGTGTGTGTGTGTGTGTGTGTGTGAATGTCTGTGTGTGTGTGAATGTCTGCGTGTGTGTGAATGTCTGTGTGTGTGTGTGTTTTCAAATGTCTGTGTGTGTGCGTGTGTGTGTGTGAATGTCTATGTGTGTGTGTGAGTGAATGACTGTGTGTATGTGTGCAAATGTCTGTGTGTGAATGACTGTGTGTATGTGTGTGCAAATATCTGTGTGTGTATGAATGTTTGTGTGTGTGTGTGAATGTCAGTGTTTATGTGTGTGAATGTTTGTGTGTTTCTGCGAATGTCTGTGTGTGTACAAATGTCTGTGTTTGTGATTGTGAGTGTGTGCCTGTGAATGTTTGTGTGTGGAAGTGTGTGTGAATGTCTGGGTGTTTGTGTCTGTATGTCTGTGTGTGTGTCTGTGTGTGAATCTGTGTGTGTCTGTGTTTGTGAATGTGTGTGAGTGTGTAAGAATGTGCGTGAGTGTATGTGTGTGTGCGTGTATGTGTGCGTGAGTGTATGTGTGTGTGAGTGCATGTGCGTGTCAATGTCTGTGTGTATGTGTGTGTGTGTGTGAATGTCTGTGTGTCTGTGAGCGAATGACTGTGTGTATGTGTGTGCAAATGTCTGAGTGTGTGTGAATGTCTGTGTGTGTGTGCAAATGTATGAGTGTGTCTGTGTGTGAATGTCAGTGTGTATGTGTGTGAATGTTTGTGTGTTTCTGCGAATGTCTGTGTGTGTACAAATGTCTGTGCTTGTGAATGTGAGTGTGTGCCTGCGAATGTTTGTATGTGGAAGTGTGTGTCTGTGTGTGTGAATTTCTGTGTGTGTGTGTGTGTGCATGTCTGGGTATGTGTGTGTGTATGTCTGTGTGTGTGTCTGTGTGTGAATCTGTGTGTGTCTGTGTTTGTGAATGTGTGTGTGTGTAAGAATGTGCGTGACTGTATGTGTGTGTGAGTGTGCGAATGTCTGTGTGTGTGTGTCCATGTCCGTGTGTGTGTGAATGTCTGTGCATGTGTGTGTGTGTGTGAATGTCTGTATGTGTGAATCTGTGTGTGAATGTCTGTGTGTATGTGTGTGTGTGAATGTCTGTGTGTGTGTGTGTGTGTGTGTGTGTGTGAATGTCTGTGTGTGTGAATGTGTGTGTGTATGTGTGTGTGATTTTGTGTGTGTGTGTGTGTGTGTGAATGTCTGTGCGTGTGTTTGTGTGAATGTCTGTGCATGTGTGTGTGTGAATGTCTGTCCATGTGTGTGAATGTCTGTGTGTGTGTGTGTGAACGTCTGTGTGTGTGTAAGTGTGAATGTCTGTGTGTGTGTGAATGTCTGTGTGTGTGTGAATGTCTGTGTGTGTATGAATGTCTGTGTGTGTGTCTGAATGTCTGTGTGCGTGTGTATGTATGAATGTCTGTGTGTGTGAATGTCTGTGTCTGTGTGTGTGTGTGTGAATGTCTGTGTCTGTGTCTGTGTGCGTGTGTGAATGTCTGTGTGTGTGTGAATGTCTGTGTGTATGTGAATGCCTGTGTGTGTATGAATGTCCGTGTGTGTATGAATGTCTGTGTGTGTGTCTGATTGTCTGTGTAAGTGTGTATGTATGAATGTGTGTTTCTGTGAATGTCTGTGTGTGTGTGAGAATATCTGTGTGTGTGTGTCTCTGTGTGTGTATGTCTGTGTGTGTGTGTGTGTGTGTGTGTATGAATGTCTGTGTGTGCGTGTGTGTGAATGTGTCTGTGTATATGTCCGTGTGTGTGTGTGAATGTGTGTGTGAATGTCTGTGTGTGTGTGAATGTTTGTGTGTGGGTCTGTGTGTGTAAATGTTTCTTTGGGGGTGTGTGTCTGTAAATGCCTGTGTGTGTGTGAATGTCTGCATCTGTGTGTGAATGTCTGTGTGTGTGTGTGTGTGTGTGTGTGAATGTCTGTGAGTGTGTGACTGTCTGTGTGTGTTTTTGTGTGTGTGAATGTCTGTGTGCGTGTGGGAATGATTCTTTATGTGTGTGTGGATGTGTGTTTGAATGTCTGGGTCTGTGTGTATGTCTGTCTGTGTTTGTGTCTGTGTGTGAATGTCTGTGTGTGTGTGTGTGTGTGTGTGTGTGCGTGGATGTCTGTGTGTGTACGTGTCTCTGTGTGTGAATCTGTGTGTGAATGTGTTTGTGAATCTGTGTGTGTGTGAATGTGTGTGTGTGAATGTCTATGTCTGTGTGTGTGTGTGTGTGTGAATGTCTGTGTCTGTGTCTGTGTGCATGTGTGAATGTCTGTGTGTGTGTGAATGTCTGTGTGTGTGTGAATGTCGGTGTGTGTATGAATGTCTGTGTGTGTGTCTGAATGTCTGTGTGCGTGTGTATGTATGAATGTCTGTGTGTGTGAATGTCTGTGTCTGTGTGTGTGTGTGAATGTCTGTGTCTGTGTCTGTGTGCGTGTGTGAATGTCTGTGTGTGTGTGAATGTCTGTGTGTATGTGAATGTCTGTGTGTATATGAATGTCCGTGTGTGTATGAATGTCTGTGTGTGTGTCTGATTGTCTGTGTATGTGTGTATGTATGAATGTGTGTTTCTGCGAATGTCTGTGTGTGTGTGTGAATGTCTGTGTGTGTGCGTGTGTGTGTGTGTGTGAATGTCTATGTGTGTGTGTGTGTGAATGTCTGTGTGTGTGTGAATGTCTGCGTGTGTGTGAATGTCTGTGTGTGTGTGTGTTTTCGAATGTCTGTGTGTGTGCGTGTGTGTGTGTGAATGTCTATGTGTGTGTGTGAGTGAATGACTGTGTGTATGTGTGTGAATGTCTCTGTGTGAATGACTGTGTGTATGTGTGTGCAAATATCTGTGTGTGTATGAATGTTTGTGTGTGTGTGTGAATGTCAGTGTTTATGTGTGTGAATGTTTGTGTGTTTCTGCGAATGTCTGTGTGTGTACAAATGTCTGTGTTTGTGATTGTGAGTGTGTGCCTGTGAATGTTTGTGTGTGGAAGTGTGTGTGAATGTCTGGGTGTTTGTGTCTGTATGTCTGTGTGTGTGTCTGTGTGTGAATCTGTGTGTGTCTGTGTTTGTGAATGTGTGTGAGTGTGTAAGAATGTGCGTGAGTGTATGTGTGTGTGCGTGTATGTGTGCGTGAGTGTATGTGTGTGTGAGTGCATGTGCGTGTCAATGTCTGTGTGTATGTGTGTGTGTGTGTGAATGTCTGTGTGTCTGTGAGCGAATGACTGTGTGTATGTGTGTGCAAATGTCTGAGTGTGTGTGAATGTCTGTGTGTGTGTGCAAATGTATGAGTGTGTCTGTGTGTGAATGTCAGTGTGTATGTGTGTGAATGTTTGTGTGTTTCTGCGAATGTCTGTGTGTGTACAAATGTCTGTGCTTGTGAATGTGAGTGTGTGCCTGTGAATGTTTGTGTGTGGAAGTGTGTGTCTGTGTGTGTGAATTTCTGTGTGTGTGTGTGTGTGCATGTCTGGGTATGTGTGTGTGTATGTCTGTGTGTGTGTCTGTGTGTGAATCTGTGTGTGTCTGTGTTTGTGAATGTGTGTGTGTGTGTAAGAATGTGCGTGAAAGTATGTGTGTGTGAGTGTGCGAATGTCTGTGTGTGTGTGTCCATGTCCGTGTGTGTGTGAATGTCTGTGCATGTGTGTGTGTGTGTGAATGTCTGTGTGTGTGAATCTGTGTGTGAATGTCTGTGTGTATGTGTGTGTGTGAATGTCTGTGTGTGTGTGTGTGTGTGTGTGTGTCTGTGTGAATGTCTGTGTGTGTGAATGTGTGTGTGTATGTGTGTGTGATTTTGTGTGTGTGTGTGTGTGAATGTCTGTGCGTGTGTTTGTGTGAATGTCTGTGCATGTGTGTGTGTGAATGTCTGTCCATGTGTGTGAATGTGTGTGTGTGTGTATGAACGTCTGTGCGTGTGTAAGTGTGAATGTCTGTGTGTGTGTGAATGTCTGTGTGTCTGTGAATGTCTGCGTGTGTGTGAATGTCTGTGTGTGTGTGTGTGTTTTCGAATGTCTGTGTGTGTGCGTGTGTGTGTGTGAATGTCTATGTGTGTGTGTGAGTGAATGACTGTGTGTATGTGTGCAAATGTCTGTGTGTGAATGACTGTGTGTATGTGTGTGCAAATATCTGCTTGTGTATGAATGTTTGTGTGTGTGTGTGAATGTCAGTGTTTATGTGTGTGAATGTTTGTATGTTTCTGCGAATGTCTGTGTGTGTACAAATGTCTGTGTTTGTGATTGTGAGTGTGTGCCTGTGAATGTTTGTGTGTGGAAGTGTGTGTGAATGTCTGGGTGTTTGTGTATGTATGTCTGTGTGTGTGTCTGTGTGTGAATCTGTGTGTGTCTGTGTTTGTGAATGTGTGTGAGTGTGTAAGAATGTGCGTGAGTGTATGTGTGTGTGCGTGTATGTGTGCGTGAGTGTATGTGTGTGTGAGTGCATGTGCGTGTCAATGTCTGTGTGTATGTGTGTGTTTGTGTGAGTCTGTGTGTCTGTGAGCGAATGACTGTGTGTATGTGTGTGCAAATGTCTGAGTGTGTGTGAATGTCTGTGTGTGTGTGCAAATGTATGAGTGTGTCTGTGTGTGAATGTCAGTGTGTATGTGTGTGAATGTTTGTGTGTTTCTGCGAATGTCTGTGTGTGTACAAATGTCTGTGCTTGTGAATGTGAGTGTGTGCCTGTGAATGTTTGTGTGTGGAAGTGTGTGTCTGTGTGTGTGAATTTCTGTGTGTGTGTGTGTGTGTGTGTGTGTGCATGTCTGGGTATGTGTGTGTGTATGTCTGTGTGTGTGTCTGTGTGTGAATCTGTGTGTGTCTGTGTTTGTGAATGTGTGTGTGTGTAAGAATGTGCGTGACTGTATGTGTGTGTGAGTGTGTGAATGTCTGTGTGTGTGTGTCCATGTCCATGTGTGTGTGAATGTCTGTGCATGTGTGTGTGTGTGTGAATGTCTGTGTGTGTGAATCTGTGTGTGAATGTCTGTGTGTATGTGTGTGTGTGAATGTCTGTGTATGTGTGTGTGTGTGTGTGTGTGAATGTCTGTGTGTGTGAATGTGTGTGTGTATGTGTGTGTGATTTTGTGTGTGTGTGTGTGTGTGTGTTTGTGAATGTCTGTGCGTGTGTTTGTGTGAATGTCTGTGCATGTGTGTGTGTGAATGTCTGTCCATGTGTGTGAATGTCTGTGTGTGTGTGTGAACGTCTGTGTGTGTGTGTGTGTGTGTGTGAATGTCTGTGTGTGTGTGAATGTCTGTGTGTGTGTGAATGTCTGTGTGTGTATGAATGTCTGTGTGTGTGTCTGAATGTCTGTGTGCGTGTGTATGTATGAATGTATGTGTGTGTGAATGTCTGTGTCTGTGTGAGTGTGTGTGAATGTCTGTGTCTGATTGTCTGTGTGCGTGTGTGAATGTCTGTGTGTGTGTGAATGTCTGTGTGTGTGTGAATGTCTGTGTGTCTGTGAGCGAATGACTGTGTGTATGTGTATGCAAATGTCTGAGTGTGTGTGAATGTCTGTGTGCGTGTGCAAATGTATGAGTGTGTCTGTGTGTGAATGTCAGTGTGTATGTGTGTGAATGTTTGTGTGTTTCTGCGAATGTCTGTGTGTGTACAAATGTCTGTGCTTGTGAATGTGAGTGTGTGCCTGTGAATGTTTGTGCGTGGAATTGTGTGTCTGTGTGTGTGAATTTCTGTGTGTGTGTGTGTGTGTGTGTGTGCATGTCTGGGTATGTGTGTGTGTATGTCTGTGTGTGTGTCTGTGTGTGAATCTGTGTGTGTCTGTGTTTGTGAATGTGTGTGTGTGTAAGAATGTGTGTGACTGTATGTGTGTGTGAGTGTGTGAATGTCTGTGTGTGTGTGTCCATGTCCGTGTGTGTGTGAATGTCTGTGCATGTGTGTGTGTGTGTGTGAATGTCTGTGTGTGTGAATCTGTGTGTGAATGTCTGTGTGTATGTGTCTGTGTGAATGTCTGTGTGTGTGTGTGTGTGTGTGTGTGTGTGTGTGTGTGAATGTCTGTGTGTGTGAATGTGTGTGTGTGATTTTGTGTGTGTGTGTGTGTGTGTGAATGTCTGTGCGTGTGTTTGTGTGAATGTCTGTGCATGTGTGTGTGTGAATGTCTGTCCATGTGTGTGAATGTCTCTGTGTGTGTGTAAACGTCTGTGTTTGTGTGTGTGTGAATGTGTGTGTGTGTGTGAATGTCTGTGTGTGTGTGAATGTCTGTGTGTGTATGAATGTCTGTGTGTGTGTCTGAATGTCTGTGTGCGTGTGTATGTATGAATGTCTGTGTGTGTGAATGTCTGTGTCTGTGTGTGTGTGTGTGAATGTCTGTGTCTGTGTCTGTGTGCGTGTGTGAATGTCTGTGTGTGTGTGAATGTCTGTGTGTATGTGAATGTCTGTGTGTGTATGAATGTCCGTGTGTGTATGAATGTCTGTGTGTGTGTGTCTGATTGTCTGTGTAAGTGTGTATGTATGAATGTGTGTTTCTGTGAATGTCTGTGTGTGTGTGAGAATGTCTGTGTGTGTGTGTGAATTCTGTGAGTGTGTGAATGTCTGTGTGTGTGTGAATGTCTGTGTGTGGGTGTGTCTCTGTGTGTGTATGTCTGTGTGTGTGTGTGTGTGTGTGTGTGTGTGTCTATGAATGTCTGTGTGTGCGTGTGTGTGAATGTCTGTGTATATGTCCGTGTGTGTGTTTGAATGTGTGTGTGAATGTCTGTGTGTGTGTGAATGTTTGTGTGTGGGTCTGTGTGTGTAAATGTTTCTTTGGGGGTGTGTGTCTGTAAATGCCTGTGTGTGTGTATGAATGTCTATGTGTGTCTGTGAAGTTCTGTGTGTGTGAGAGAATGTCTGTGTGTGTGTGAATGTCTGCATCTGTGTGTGAATGTCTGTGTGTGTGTGTGTGAATGTCTGTGAGTGTGTGACTGTCTGTGTGTGTTTTTGTGTGTGTGAATGTCTGTGTGTGTGTGTGTGAATGTCTGTGAGTGTGTGACTGTCTGTGTTTTTTATTGTGTGTGTGAATGTCTGTGTGCGTGTGGGAATGATTGTTTATGTGTGTGTGGATGTGTGTTTGAATGTCTGGGTCTGTGTGTATGTCTGTCTGTGTTTGTGTCTGTGTGTGAATGTCTGTGTGTGTGTGTGTGTGTGTGTGTGTGTGTGTGCGTGGATGTCTGTGTGTGTACGTGTCTCTGTGTGTGAATCTGTGTGTGAATGTGTTTGTGAATCTGTGTGTGTGTGAATGTGTGTGTGTGAATGTCTATGTCTGTGTGTGTGTGTGAATGTCTGTGTCTGTGTGCATGTGTGAATGTCTGTGTGTGTGTGAATGTCTGTGTGTGTGTGAATGTCGGTGTGTGTATGAATGTCTGTGTGTGTGTCTGAATGTCTGTGTGCGTGTGTATGTATGAAAGTCTGTGTGTGTGAATGTCTGTGTCTGTGTGTGTGTGTGAATGTCTGTGTCTGTGTCTGTGTGCGTGTGTGAATGTCTGTGTGTGTGTGAATGTCTGTGTGTATGTGAATGTCTGTGTGTATATGAATGTCCGTGTGTGTATGAATGTCTGTGTGTGTGTCTGATTGTCTGTGTATGTGTGTATGTATGAATGTGTGTTTCTGTGAATGTCTGTGTGTGTGTGTGAATGTCTGTGTGTGTGCGTGTGTGTGTGTGAATGTCTATGTGTGTGTGTGTGTGTGAATGTCTGTGTGTGTGTGAATGTCTGCGTGTGTGTGAATGTCTGTGTGTGTGTGTGTTTTCGAATGTCTGTGTGTGTGCGTGTGTGTGTGTGAATGTCTATGTGTGTGTGTGAGTGAATGACTGTGTGTATGTGTGCAAATGTCTGTGTGTGAATGACTGTGTGTATGTGTGTGCAAATATCTGTGTGTGTATGAATGTTTGTGTGTGTGTGTGAATGTCAGTGTTTATGTGTGTGAAAGTTTGTGTGTTTCTGCGAATGTCTGTGTGTGTACAAATGTCTGTGTTTGTGATTGTGAGTGTGTGCCTGTGAATGTTTGTGTGTGGAAGTGTGTGTGAATGTCTGGGTGTTTGTGTCTGTATGTCTGTGTGTGTGTCTGTGTGTGAATCTGTGTGTGTCTGTGTTTGTGAATGTGTGTGAGTGTGTAAGAATGTGCGTGAGTGTATGTGTGTGTGCGTGTATGTGTGCGTGAGTGTATGTGTGTGTGAGTGCATGTGCGTGTCAATGTCTGTGTGTATGTGTGTGTGTGTGAATGTCTGTGTGTCTGTGAGCGAATGACTGTGTGTATGTGTGTGCAAATGTCTGAGTGTGTGTGAATGTCTGTGTGTGTGTGCAAATGTATGAGTGTGTCTGTGTGTGAATGTCAGTGTGTATGTGTGTGAATGTTTGTGTGTTTCTGCGAATGTCTGTGTGTGTACAAATGTCTGTGCTTGTGAATGTGAGTGTGTGCCTGTGAATGTTTGTGTGTGGAAGTGTGTGTCTGTGTGTGTGAATTTCTGTGTGTGTGTGTGTGTGCATGTCTGGGTATGTGTGTGTGTATGTCTGTGTGTGTGTCTGTGTGTGAATCTGTGTGTGTCTGTGTTTGTGAATGTGTGTGTGTGTAAGAATGTGCGTGACTGTATGTGTGTGTGAGTGTGCGAATGTCTGTGTGTGTGTGTCCATGTCCGTGTGTGTGTGAATGTCTGTGCATGTGTGTGTGTGTGTGAATGTCTGTATGTGTGAATCTGTGTGTGAATGTCTGTGTGTATGTGTGTGTGTGAATGTCTGTGTGTGTGTGTGTGTGTGTGTGTGAATGTCTGTGTGTGTGAATGTGTGTGTGTATGTGTGTGTGATTTTGTGTGTGTGTGTGTGTGTGTGTGAATGTCTGTGCGTGTGTTTGTGTGAATGTCTGTGCATGTGTGTGTGTGAATGTCTGTCCATGTGTGTGAATGTCTGTGTGTGTGTGTGTGAACGTCTGTGTGTGTGTAAGTGTGAATGTCTGTGTGTGTGTGAATGTCTGTGTGTGTGTGAATGTCTGTGTGTGTATGAATGTCTGTGTGTGTGTCTGAATGTCTGTGTGAGTGTGTATGTATGAACGTCTGTGTGTGTGAATGTCTGTGTCTGTGTGTGTGTGTGTGAATGTCTGTGTCTGTGTCTGTGTGCGTGTGTGAATGTCTGTGTGTGTGTGAATGTCTGTGTGTATGTGAATGCCTGTGTGTGTATGAATGTCCGTGTGTGTATGAATGTCTGTGTGTGTGTCTGATTGTTTGTGTAAGTGTGTATGTATGAATGTGTGTTTCTGTGAATGTCTGTGTGTGTGTGAGAATATCTGTGTGTGTGTGTCTCTGTGTGTGTATGTCTGTGTGTGTGTGTGTGTGTGTGTATGAATGTCTGTGTGTGCGTGTGTGTGAATGTGTCTGTGTATATGTCCGTGTGTGTGTGTGAATGTGTGTGTGAATGTCTGTGTGTGTGTGAATGTTTGTGTGTGGGTCTGTGTGTGTAAATGTTTCTTTGGGGGTGTGTGTCTGTAAATGCCTGTGTGTGTGTATGAATGTCTATGTGTGTCTGTGAAGTTCTGTGTGTGTGAGAGAATGTCTGTGTGTGTGTGAATGTCTGCATCTGTGTGTGAATGTCTGTGTGTGTGTGTGTGTGTGTGTGTGAATGTCTGTGAGTGTGTGACTGTCTGTGTGTGTTTTTGTGTGTGTGAATGTCTGTGTGCGTGTGGGAATGATTGTTTATGTGTGTGTGGATGTGTGTTTGAATGTCTGGGTCTGTGTGTATGTCTGTCTGTGTTTGTGTCTGTGTGTGAATGTCTGTGTGTGTGTGTGTGTGTGTGTGTGCGTGGATGTCTGTGTGTGTACGTGTCTCTGTGTGTGAATCTGTGTGTGAATGTGTTTGTGAATCTGTGTGTGTGTGAATGTGTGTGTGTGAATGTCTATGTCTGTGTGTGTGTGTGTGAATGTCTGTGTCTGTGTCTGGGTGCATGTGTGAATGTCTGTGTGTGTGTGTGAATGTCTGTGTGTATGTGAATGTCTGTGTGTATGTGTGTGTCTGTGAATATCTGTGTGTATGTGTGTGTCTGTAAATATCTGTATGTATGTATCTGTGAATGTAGGTGTGTGTGTGTGAATATCATTGTGTATGTGTGTGTGTGTGTGTGTGTGTGTGAATGTCTGCGTGTGGACGTGAGTGTGTGTGTGAAAGTCTGTGTGTTTGTGAGTGTGTGTCTGTGTGTGTGTGAAAGTCTGTGTGTTTGTGAGTGTGTGTCTGTGTGTGTGTGAATGTCGGTGTGTGTTTGTGTGAATGTGTGTGTGTGTGAATGCCTGTTTGTGTGTGTGTGTGTGTGTGTGAATGTCTGTTTGTGTGAATGTGTGTGTGTGAGTGAATGTCTGTGTGTATGTGTGAATCTGTTTGTGTGTTTGCGCGAATGTCTATGTGTGTGCAAATTTCTGTGTGTGTGTGATTGTGTGTGTATGAATGTGTGTGTGCCTGTGAATCTGAGTGTGTGTGAAATACGAGTGTCTATGTGTAAATGTCTGTGTGCATGTGAATGTTAATGTGTGTGTGTGAATGTCTGTTTGCATGTGTGTGTGTAAATGAGAGTGCATGTGAATGTCTGTGTTTGTGTGCGTGAATGTCTGTGTGTGTATGTGTGAATTTCTGTTTGTGTGTGTGGATGTGTGTGTGAATTCCTGAGTCTGTTTGAATGTCTGGGTCTGTACGAATATTTGTGTGAGTGTGTGTGTGTGTGTGTGTGGAAAGTATGTTCATGTGTGAATGTCTGTGCCTGTCTGTGTGTGAGTGAGTATGTATGAGAATGTCTGTGTGTGTGTCAAATGTCTGTGTGTGTGTGCGTGCAAACATTTGTGTGTGAGAATGTGTCTGTGTGTGTGTGTGTGTGAGCGAATGACTGTGTGTATGTGAGTGTAAATGTCTGAGTGTGTGTGAACGTCTGTGTGTGTGTGTGAATGTCAGTGTGTATGTGTGTGAATGTTTGTGTGCTTCTGCAAATATCTGTGTGTGTAGAAATGTCTGTGTGTTTCTGAATGTGTGTGTGCCTGTGAATGTTTGTGTGTGGACGTGAGTGTGTGTGAATGTGTGTGTGTCTGTGTGTCTGAATGTCTGTGGGTGTGTGTGTGTTTGTGTGTGTGTGTGTGTGTGTGTGTGTGTGTGTGTGTGAATGACTGTGTGTGTGTGTGAATGTCTGTGTGTGTGTGTGTGTGTGTGAATGTCTGTGTGTGTGTGAATGTCTGCGTGTGTGTGAATGTCTGTGTGTGTGTGTGTTTTCAAATGTCTGTGTGTGTGCGTGTGTGTGTGTGTGAATGTCTATGTGTGTGTGTGAGTGAATGACTGTGTGTATGTGTGCAAATGTCTGTGTGTGAATGACTGTGTGTATGTGTGTGCAAATATCTGTGTGTGTATGAATGTTTGTGTGTGTGTGTGAATGTCAGTGTTTATGTGTGTGAATGTTTGTGTGTTTCTGCGAATGTCTGTGTGTGTACAAATGTCTGTGTTTGTGATTGTGAGTGTGTGCCTGTGAATGTTTGTGTGTGGAAGTGTGTGTGAATGTCTGGGTGTTTGTGTCTGTATGTCTGTGTGTGTGTCTGTGTGTGAATCTGTGTGTGTCTGTGTTTGTGAATGTGTGTGAGTGTGTAAGAATGTGCGTGAGTGTATGTGTGTGTGCGTGTATGTGTGCGTGAGTGTATGTGTGTGTGAGTGCATGTGCGTGTCAATGTCTGTGTGTATGTGTGTGTGTGTGTGAATGTCTGTGTGTCTGTGAGCGAATGACTGTGTGTATGTGTGTGCAAATGTCTGAGTGTGTGTGAATGTCTGTGTGTGTGTGCAAATGTATGAGTGTGTCTGTGTGTGAATGTCAGTGTGTATGTGTGTGAATGTTTGTGTGTTTCTGCGAATGTCTGTGTGTGTACAAATGTCTGTGCTTGTGAATGTGAGTGTGTGCCTGTGAATGTTTGTATGTGGAAGTGTGTGTCTGTGTGTGTGAATTTCTGTGTGTGTGTGTGTGTGCATGTCTGGGTATGTGTGTGTGTATGTCTGTGTGTGTGTCTGTGTGTGAATCTGTGTGTGTCTGTGTTTGTGAATGTGTGTGTGTGTAAGAATGTGCGTGACTGTATGTGTGTGTGAGTGTGCGAATGTCTGTGTGTGTGTGTCCATGTCCGTGTGTGTGTGAATGTCTGTGCATGTGTGTGTGTGTGTGAATGTCTGTATGTGTGAATCTGTGTGTGAATGTCTGTGTGTATGTGTGTGTGTGAATGTCTGTGTGTGTGTGTGTGTGTGTGTGTGTGAATGTCTGTGTGTGTGAATGTGTGTGTGTATGTGTGTGTGATTTTGTGTGTGTGTGTGTGTGTGAATGTCTGTGCGTGTGTTTGTGTGAATGTCTGTGCATGTGTGTGTGTGAATGTCTGTCCATGTGTGTGAATGTCTGTGTGTGTGTGTGTGAACGTCTGTGTGTGTGTAAGTGTGAATGTCTGTGTGTGTGTGAATGTCTGTGTGTGTGTGAATGTCTGTGTGTGTATGAATGTCTGTGTGTGTGTCTGAATGTCTGTGTGCGTGTGTATGTATGAATGTCTGTGTGTGTGAATGTCTGTGTCTGTGTGTGTGTGTGTGAATGTCTGTGTCTGTGTCTGTGTGCGTGTGTGAATGTCTGTGTGTGTGTGAATGTCTGTGTGTATGTGAATGCCTGTGTGTGTATGAATGTCCGTGTGTGTATGAATGTCTGTGTGTGTGTCTGATTGTCTGTGTAAGTGTGTATGTATGAATGTGTGTTTCTGTGAATGTCTGTGTGTGTGTGAGAATATCTGTGTGTGTGTGTCTCTGTGTGTGTATGTCTGTGTGTGTGTGTGTGTGTGTGTGTGTATGAATGTCTGTGTGTGCGTGTGTGTGAATGTGTCTGTGTATATGTCCGTGTGTGTGTGTGAATGTGTGTGTGAATGTCTGTGTGTGTGTGAATGTTTGTGTGTGGGTCTGTGTGTGTAAATGTTTCTTTGGGGGTGTGTGTCTGTAAATGCCTGTGTGTGTGTGAATGTCTGCATCTGTGTGTGAATGTCTGTGTGTGTGTGTGTGTGTGTGTGTGAATGTCTGTGAGTGTGTGACTGTCTGTGTGTGTTTTTGTGTGTGTGAATGTCTGTGTGCGTGTGGGAATGATTGTTTATGTGTGTGTGGATGTGTGTTTGAATGTCTGGGTCTGTGTGTATGTCTGTCTGTGTTTGTGTCTGTGTGTGAATGTCTGTGTGTGTGTGTGTGTGTGTGTGTGTGCGTGGATGTCTGTGTGTGTACGTGTCTCTGTGTGTGAATCTGTGTGTGAATGTGTTTGTGAATCTGTGTGTGTGTGAATGTGTGTGTGTGAATGTCTATGTCTGTGTGTGTGTGTGTGTGTGAATGTCTGTGTCTGTGTCTGTGTGCATGTGTGAATGTCTGTGTGTGTGTGAATGTCTGTGTGTGTGTGAATGTCGGTGTGTGTATGAATGTCTGTGTGTGTGTCTGAATGTCTGTGTGCGTGTGTATGTATGAATGTCTGTGTGTGTGAATGTCTGTGTCTGTGTGTGTGTGTGAATTTCTGTGTCTGTGTCTGTGTGCGTGTGTGAATGTCTGTGTGTGTGTGAATGTCTGTGTGTATGTGAATGTCTGTGTGTATATGAATGTCCGTGTGTGTATGAATGTCTGTGTGTGTGTCTGATTGTCTGTGTATGTGTGTATGTATGAATGTGTGTTTCTGTGAATGTCTGTGTGTGTGTGTGAATGTCTGTGTGTGTGCGTGTGTGTGTGTGTGTGAATGTCTATGTGTGTGTGTGTGTGAATGTCTGTGTGTGTGTGAATATCTGCGTGTGTGTGAATGTCTGTGTGTGTGTGTGTTTTCGAATGTCTGTGTGTGTGCGTGTGTGTGTGTGAATGTCTATGTGTGTGTGTGAGTGAATGACTGTGTGTATGTGTGCAAATGTCTGTGTGTGAATGACTGTGTGTATGTGTGTGCAAATATCTGTGTGTGTATGAATGTTTGTGTGTGTGTGTGAATGTCAGTGTTTATGTGTGTGAATGTTTGTGTGTTTCTGCGAATGTCTGTGTGTGTACAAATGTCTGTGTTTGTGATTGTGAGTGTGTGCCTGTGAATGTTTGTGTGTGGAAGTGTGTGTGAATGTCTGGGTGTTTGTGTCTGTATGTCTGTGTGTGTGTCTGTGTGTGAATCTGTGTGTGTCTGTGTTTGTGAATGTGTGTGAGTGTGTAAGAATGTGCGTGAGTGTATGTGTGTGTGCGTGTATGTGTGCGTGAGTGTATGTGTGTGTGAGTGCATGTGCGTGTCAATGTCTGTGTGTATGTGTGTGTGTGTGTGAATGTCTGTGTGTCTGTGAGCGAATGACTGTGTGTATGTGTGTGCAAATGTCTGAGTGTGTGTGAATGTCTGTGTGTGTGTGCAAATGTATGAGTGTGTCTGTGTGTGAATGTCAGTGTGTATGTGTGTGAATGTTTGTGTGTTTCTGCGAATGTCTGTGTGTGTACAAATGTCTGTGCTTGTGAATGTGAGTGTGTGCCTGTGAATGTTTGTGTGTGGAAGTGTGTGTCTGTGTGTGTGAATTTCTGTGTGTGTGTGTGTGTGCATGTCTGGGTATGTGTGTGTGTATGTCTGTGTGTGTGTCTGTGTGTGAATCTGTGTGTGTCTGTGTTTGTGAATGTGTGTGTGTGTGTAAGAATGTGCGTGAAAGTATGTGTGTGTGAGTGTGCGAATGTCTGTGTGTGTGTGTCCATGTCCGTGTGTGTGTGAATGTCTGTGCATGTGTGTGTGTGTGTGAATGTCTGTGTGTGTGAATCTGTGTGTGAATGTCTGTGTGTATGTGTGTGTGTGAATGTCTGTGTGTGTGTGTGTGTGTGTGTGTCTGTGTGAATGTCTGTGTGTGTGAATGTGTGTGTGTATGTGTGTGTGATTTTGTGTGTGTGTGTGTGTGAATGTCTGTGCGTGTGTTTGTGTGAATGTCTGTGCATGTGTGTGTGTGAATGTCTGTCCATGTGTGTGAATGTGTGTGTGTGTGTATGAACGTCTGTGCGTGTGTAAGTGTGAATGTCTGTGTGTGTGTGAATGTCTGTGTGTCTGTGAATGTCTGCGTGTGTGTGAATGTCTGTGTGTGTGTGTGTGTTTTCGAATGTCTGTGTGTGTGCGTGTGTGTGTGTGAATGTCTATGTGTGTGTGTGAGTGAATGACTGTGTGTATGTGTGCAAATGTCTGTGTGTGAATGACTGTGTGTATGTGTGTGCAAATATCTGCTTGTGTATGAATGTTTGTGTGTGTGTGTGAATGTCAGTGTTTATGTGTGTGAATGTTTGTATGTTTCTGCGAATGTCTGTGTGTGTACAAATGTCTGTGTTTGTGATTGTGAGTGTGTGCCTGTGAATGTTTGTGTGTGGAAGTGTGTGTGAATGTCTGGGTGTTTGTGTATGTATGTCTGTGTGTGTGTCTGTGTGTGAATCTGTGTGTGTCTGTGTTTGTGAATGTGTGTGAGTGTGTAAGAATGTGCGTGAGTGTATGTGTGTGTGCGTGTATGTGTGCGTGAGTGTATGTGTGTGTGAGTGCATGTGCGTGTCAATGTCTGTGTGTATGTGTGTGTTTGTGTGAGTCTGTGTGTCTGTGAGCGAATGACTGTGTGTATGTGTGTGCAAATGTCTGAGTGTGTGTGAATGTCTGTGTGTGTGTGTGCAAATGTATGAGTGTGTCTGTGTGTGAATGTCAGTGTGTATGTGTGTGAATGTTTGTGTGCTTCTGCGAATGTCTGTGTGTGTACAAATGTCTGTGCTTGTGAATGTGAGTGTGTGCCTGTGAATGTTTGTGTGTGGAAGTGTGTGTCTGTGTGTGTGAATTTCTGTGTGTGTGTGTGTGTGTGTGCATGTCTGGGTATGTGTGTGTGTATGTCTGTGTGTGTGTCTGTGTGTGAATCTGTGTGTGTCTGTGTTTGTGAATGTGTGTGTGTGTAAGAATGTGCGTGACTGTATGTGTGTGTGAGTGTGTGAATGTCTGTGTGTGTGTGTCCATGTCCATGTGTGTGTGAATGTCTGTGCATGTGTGTGTGTGTGTGAATGTCTGTGTGTGTGAATCTGTGTGTGAATGTCTGTGTGTATGTGTGTGTGTGAATGTCTGTGTATGTGTGTGTGTGTGTGTGTGTGAATGTCTGTGTGTGTGAATGTGTGAATGTCTGTGCATGTGTGTGTGTGAATGTCTGTCCATGTGTGTGAATGTCTGTGTGTGTGTGTGAACGTCTGTGTGTGTGTGTGTGTGTGTGTGAATGTCTGTGTGTGTGTGAATGTCTGTGTGTGTGTGAATGTCTGTGTGTGTATGAATGTCTGTGTGTGTGTCTGAATGTCTGTGTGCGTGTGTATGTATGAATGTATGTGTGTGTGAATGTCTGTGTCTGTGTGAGTGTGTGTGAATGTCTGTGTCTGATTGTCTGTGTGCGTGTGTGAATGTCTGTGTTTGTGTGAATGTCTGTGTGTGTGTGAATGTCTGTGTGTCTGTGAGCGAATGACTGTGTCTATGTGTATGCAAATGTCTGAGTGTGTGTGAATGTCTGTGTGCGTGTGCAAATGTATGAGTGTGTCTGTGTGTGAATGTCAGTGTGTATGTGTGTGAATGTTTGTGTGTTTCTGCGAATGTCTGTGTGTGTACAAATGTCTGTGCTTGTGAATGTGAGTGTGTGCCTGTGAATGTTTGTGCGTGGAATTGTGTGTCTGTGTGTGTGAATTTCTGTGTGTGTGTGTGTGTGTGTGTGTGTGCATGTCTGGGTATGTGTGTGTGTATGTCTGTGTGTGTGTCTGTGTGTGAATCTGTGTGTGTCTGTGTTTGTGAATGTGTGTGTGTGTAAGAATGTGTGTGACTGTATGTGTGTGTGAGTGTGTGAATGTCTGTGTGTGTGTGTCCATGTCCGTGTGTGTGTGAATGTCTGTGCATGTGTGTGTGTGTGTGTGAATGTCTGTGTGTGTGAATCTGTGTGTGAATGTCTGTGTGTATGTGTCTGTGTGAATGTCTGTGTGTGTGTGTGTGTGTGTGTGTGTGTGTGTGAATGTCTGTGTGTGTGAATGTGTGTGTGTGATTTTGTGTGTGTGTGTGTGTGTGTGAATGTCTGTGCGTGTGTTTGTGTGAATGTCTGTGCATGTGTGTGTGTGAATGTCTGTCCATGTGTGTGAATGTCTCTGTGTGTGTGTAAACGTCTGTGTTTGTGTGTGTGTGAATGTCTGTGTGTGTGTGAATGTCTGTGTGTGTGTGAATGTCTGTGTGTGTATGAATGTCTGTGTGTGTGTCTGAATGTCTGTGTGCGTGTGTATGTATGAATGTCTGTGTGTGTGAATGTCTGTGTCTGTGTGTGTGTGTGTGAATGTCTGTGTCTGTGTCTGTGTGCGTGTGTGAATGTCTGTGTGTGTGTGAATGTCTGTGTGTATGTGAATGTCTGTGTGTGTATGAATGTCCGTGTGTGTATGAATGTCTGTGTGTGTGTGTCTGATTGTCTGTGTAAGTGTGTATGTATGAATGTGTGTTTCTGTGAATGTCTGTGTGTGTGTGTGAATTCTATGAGTGTGTGAATGTCTGTGTGTGTGTGAATGTCTGTGTGTGGGTGTGTCTCTGTGTGTGTATGTCTGTGTGTGTGTGTGTGTGTGTGTGTGTGTGTGTCTATGAATGTCTGTGTGTGCGTGTGTGTGAATGTCTGTGTATATGTCCGTGTGTGTGTTTGAATGTGTGTGTGAATGTCTGTGTGTGTGTGAATGTTTGTGTGTGGGTCTGTGTGTGTAAATGTTTCTTTGGGGGTGTGTGTCTGTAAATGCCTGTGTGTGTGTATGAATGTCTATGTGTGTCTGTGAAGTTCTGTGTGTGTGAGAGAATGTCTGTGTGTGTGTGAATGTCTGCATCTGTGTGTGAATGTCTGTGTGTGTGTGTGTGAATGTCTGTGAGTGTGTGACTGTCTGTGTGTGTTTTTGTGTGTGTGAATGTCTGTGTGTGTGTGTGTGAATGTCTGTGAGTGTGTGACTGTCTGTGTTTTTTATTGTGTGTGTGAATGTCTGTGTGCGTGTGGGAATGATTGTTTATGTGTGTGTGGATGTGTGTTTGAATGTCTGGGTCTGTGTGTATGTCTGTCTGTGTTTGTGTCTGTGTGTGAATGTCTGTGTGTGTGTGTGTGTGTGTGTGTGTGTGTGCGTGGATGTCTGTGTGTGTACGTGTCTCTGTGTGTGAATCTGTGTGTGAATGTGTTTGTGAATCTGTGTGTGTGTGAATGTGTGTGTGTGAATGTCTATGTCTGTGTGTGTGTGTGAATGTCTGTGTCTGTGTGCATGTGTGAATGTCTGTGTGTGTGTGAATGTCTGTGTGTGTGTGAATGTCGGTGTGTGTATGAATGTCTGTGTGTGTGTCTGAATGTCTGTGTGCGTGTGTATGTATGAAAGTCTGTGTGTGTGAATGTCTGTGTCTGTGTGTGTGTGTGAATGTCTGTGTCTGTGTCTGTGTGCGTGTGTGAATGTCTGTGTGTGTGTGAATGTCTGTGTGTATGTGAATGTCTGTGTGTATATGAATGTCCGTGTGTGTATGAATGTCTGTGTGTGTGTCTGATTGTCTGTGTATGTGTGTATGTATGAATGTGTGTTTCTGTGAATGTCTGTGTGTGTGTGTGAATGTCTGTGTGTGTGCGTGTGTGTGTGTGAATGTCTATGTGTGTGTGTGTGTGTGAATGTCTGTGTGTGTGTGAATGTCTGCGTGTGTGTGAATGTCTGTGTGTGTGTGTGTTTTCGAATGTCTGTGTGTGTGCGTGTGTGTGTGTGAATGTCTATGTGTGTGTGTGAGTGAATGACTGTGTGTATGTGTGCAAATGTCTGTGTGTGAATGACTGTGTGTATGTGTGTGCAAATATCTGTGTGTGTATGAATGTTTGTGTGTGTGTGTGAATGTCAGTGTTTATGTGTGTGAAAGTTTGTGTGTTTCTGCGAATGTCTGTGTGTGTACAAATGTCTGTGTTTGTGATTGTGAGTGTGTGCCTGTGAATGTTTGTGTGTGGAAGTGTGTGTGAATGTCTGGGTGTTTGTGTCTGTATGTCTGTGTGTGTGTCTGTGTGTGAATCTGTGTGTGTCTGTGTTTGTGAATGTGTGTGAGTGTGTAAGAATGTGCGTGAGTGTATGTGTGTGTGCGTGTATGTGTGCGTGAGTGTATGTGTGTGTGAGTGCATGTGCGTGTCAATGTCTGTGTGTATGTGTGTGTGTGTGTGAATGTCTGTGTGTCTGTGAGCGAATGACTGTGTGTATGTGTGTGCAAATGTCTGAGTGTGTGTGAATGTCTGTGTGTGTGTGCAAATGTATGAGTGTGTCTGTGTGTGAATGTCAGTGTGTATGTGTGTGAATGTTTGTGTGTTTCTGCGAATGTCTGTGTGTGTACAAATGTCTGTGCTTGTGAATGTGAGTGTGTGCCTGTGAATGTTTGTGTGTGGAAGTGTGTGTCTGTGTGTGTGAATATCTGTGTGTGTGTGTGTGTGCATGTCTGGGTATGTGCGTGTGTATGTCTGTGTGTGTGTCTGTGTGTGAATCTGTGTGTGTCTGTGTTTGTGAATGTGTGTGTGTGTAAGAATGTGCGTGACTGTATGTGTGTGTGAGTGTGCGAATGTCTGTGTGTGTTTTTGTGTGTGTGAATGTCTGTGTGCGTGTGGGAATGATTGTTTATGTGTGCGTGGATGTGTGTTTGAATGTCTGGGTCTGTGTGTATGTCTGTCTGTGTTTATGTCTGTGTGTGTGTGTGTGTGTGTGTGTGTGTGCGTGGATGCCTGTGTGTGTACGTGTCTCTGTGTGTGAATCAGTGTGTGAATGTGTTTGTGAATCTGTGTGTGTGTGAATGTGTGTGTGTGAATGTCTATGTCTGTGTGTGTGTGTGTGAATGTCTGTGTCTGTGTCTGTGTGCATGTGTGAATGTCTGTGTGTGTGTGAATGTCTGTGTGTGTGTGAATGTCGGTGTGTGTATGAATGTCTGTGTGTGTGTCTGAATGTCTGTGTGCGTGTGTATGTATGAATGTCTGTGTGTGTGAATGTCTGTGTCTGTGTGTGTGTGTGAATGTCTGTGTCTGTGTCTGTGTGCGTGTGTGAATATCTGTGTGTGTGTGAATGTCTGTGTGTATGTGAATGTCTGTGTGTATATGAATGTCCGTGTGTGTATGAATGTCTGTGTGTGTGTCTGATTGTCTGTGTATGTGTGTATGTATGAATGTGTGTTTCTGTGAATGTCTGTGTGTGTGTGTGAATGTCTGTGTGTGTGCGTGTGTGTGTGTGTGAATGTCTATGTGTGTGTGTGAATGTCTGTGTGTGTGTGAATGTCTGCGTGTGTGTGAATGTCTGTGTGTGTGTGTGTTTTCGAATGTCTGTGTGTGTGCGTGTGTGTGTGTGAATGTCTATGTGTGTGTGTGAGTGAATGACTGTGTGTATGTGTGCAAATGTCTGTGTGTGAATGACTGTGTGTATGTGTGTGCAAATATCTGTGTGTGTATGAATGTTTGTGTGTGTGAATGTCAGTGTTTATGTGTGTGAATGTTTGTGTGTTTCTGCGAATGTCTGTGTGTGTACAAATGTCTATGTTTGTGATTGTGAGTGTGTGCCTGTGAATGTTTGTGTGTGGAAGTGTGTGTGAATGTCTGGGTGTTTGTGTCTGTATGTCTGTGTGTGTGTCTGTGTGTGAATCTGTGTGTGTCTGTGTTTGTGAATGTGTGTGAGTGTGTAAGAATGTGCGTGAGTGTATGTGTGTGTGCGTGTATGTGTGCGTGAGTGTATGTGTGTGTGAGTGCATGTGCGTGTCAATGTCTGTGTGTATGTGTGTGTGTGTGTGAATGTCTGTGTGTCTGTGAGCGAATGACTGTGTGTATGTGTGTGCAAATGTCTGAGTGTGTGTGAATGTCTGTGTGTGTGTGCAAATGTATGAGTGTGTCTGTGTGTGAATGTCAGTGTGTATGTGTGTGAATGTTTGTGTGTTTCTGCGAATGTCTGTGTGTGTACAAATTTCTGTGCTTGTGAATGTGAGTGTGTGCATGTGAATGTTTGTGTGTGGAAGTGTGTGTCTGTGTGTGTGAATTTCTGTGTGTGTGTGTGTGTGTGTGCATGTCTGGGTATGTGTGTGTGTATGTCTGTGTGTGTGTCTGTGTGTGAATCTGTGTGTGTCTGTGTTTGTGAATGTGTGTGTGTGTAAGAATGTGCGTGACTGTATGTGTGTGTGAGTGTGCGAATGTCTGTGTGTGTGTGTCCATGTCCGTGTGTGTGTGAATGTCTGTGCATGTGTGTGTGTGTGTGTGAATGTCTGTGTGTGTGAATCTGTGTGTGAATGTCTGTGTGTATGTGTGTGTGTGAATGTCTGTGTGTGTGTGTGTGTGTGTGTGAATGTCTGTGTGTGTGAATGTGTGTGTGTATGTGTGTGTGATTTTGTGTGTGTGTGTGTGTGTGTGAATGTCTGTGCGTGTGTTTGTGTGAATGTCTGTGCATGTGTGTGTGTGAATGTCTGTCCATGTGTGTGAATGTCTGTGTGTGTGTGTGAACGTCTGTGTGTGTGTAAGTGTGAATGTCTGTGTGTGTGTGAATGTCTGTGTGTCTGTGAATGTCTGCGTGTGTGTGAATGTCTGTGTGTGTGTGTGTTTTCGAATGTCTGTGTGTGTGCGTGTGTGTGTGTGAATGTCTATGTGTGTGTGTGAGTGAATGACTGTGTGTATGTGTGCAAATGTCTGTGTGTGAATGACTGTGTGTATGTGTGTGCAAATATCTGTGTGTGTATGAATGTTTGAGTGTGTGTGTGAATGTCAGTGTTTATGTGTGTGAATGTTTGTATGTTTCTGCGAATGTCTGTGTGTGTACAAATGTCTGTGTTTGTGATTGTGAGTGTGTGCCTGTGAATGTTTGTGTGTGGAAGTGTGTGTGAATGTCTGGGTGTTTGTGTCTGTATGTCTGTGTGTGTGTCTGTGTGTGAATCTGTGTGTGTCTGTGTTTGTGAATGTGTGTGAGTGTGTAAGAATGTGCGTGAGTGTAAGTGTGCGTGCGTGTATGTGTGCGTGCGTGTATGTGTCCGTGAGTGTATGTGTTTGTGAGTGCATGTGCATGTGAATGTCTGTGTGTATGTGTGTGTGTGTGTGTGTGAATGTCTGTGTGTCTGTGAGCGAATGACTGTGTGTATGTGTGTGCAAATGTCTGAGTGTGTGTGAATGTCTGTGTGTGTGTGCAAATGTATGAGTGTGTCTGTGTGTGAATGTCAGTGTGTATGTGTGTGAATGTTTGTGTGTTTCTGCGAATGTCTGTGTGTGTACAAATGTCTGTGCTTGTGAATGTGAGTGTGTGCCTGTGAATGTTTGTGTGTGGAAGTGTGTGTCTGTGTGTGTGAATTTCTGTGTGTGTGTGTGTGTGCATGTCTGGGTATGTGTGTGTGTATGTCTGTGTGTGTGTCTGTGTGTGAATCTGTGTGTGTCTGTGTTTGTGAATGTGTGTGTGTGTAAGAATGTGCGTGACTGTATGTGTGTGTGAGTGTGCGAATGTCTGTGTGTGTGTGTCCATGTCCGTGTGTGTGTGAATGTCTGTGCATGTGTGTGTGTGTGTGAATGTCTGTGTGTGTGAATCTGTGTGTGAATGTCTGTGTGTATGTGTGTGTGTGAATGTCTGTGTGTGTGTGTGTGTGTGTGTGTGTGTGTGTGAATGTCTGTGTGTGTGAATGTGTGTGTGTATGTGTGTGTGATTTTGTGTGTGTGTGTGTGTGTGTGTGAATGTCTGTGCGTGTGTTTGTGTGAATGTCTGTGCATGTGTGTGTGTGAATGTCTGTCCATGTGTGTGAATGTCTGTGTGTGTGTGTGAACGTCTGTGTGTGTGTAAGTGTGAATGTCTGTGTGTGTGTGAATGTCTGTGTGTCTGTGAATGTCTGCGTGTGTGTGAATGTCTGTGTGTGTGTGTGTTTTCGAATGTCTGTGTGTGTGCGTGTGTGTGTGTGAATGTCTATGTGTGTGTGTGAGTGAATGACTGTGTGTATGTGTGCAAATGTCTGTGTGTGAATGACTGTGTGTATGTGTGTGCAAATATCTGTGTGTGTATGAATGTTTGAGTGTGTGTGTGAATGTCAGTGTTTATGTGTGTGAATGTTTGTATGTTTCTGCGAATGTCTGTGTGTGTACAAATGTCTGTGTTTGTGATTGTGAGAGTGTGCCTGTGAATGTTTGTGTGTGGAAGTGTGTGTGAATGTCTGGGTGTTTGTGTCTGTATGTCTGTGTGTGTGTCTGTGTGTGAATCTGTGTGTGTCTGTGTTTGTGAATGTGTGTGAGTGTGTAAGAATGTGCGTGAGTGTAAGTGTGCGTGCGTGTATGTGTGCGTGCGTGTATGTGTCCGTGAGTGTATGTGTTTGTGAGTGCATGTGCATGTGAATGTCTGTGTGTATGTGTGTGTGTGTGTGAATGTCTGTGTGTCTGTGAGCGAATGACTGTGTGTATGTGTGTGCAAATGTCTGAGTGTGTGTGAATGTCTGTGTGTGTGTGCAAATGTATGAGTGTGTCTGTGTGTGAATGTCAGTGTGTATGTGTGTGAATGTTTGTGTGTTTCTGCGAATGTCTGTGTGTGTACAAATGTCTGTGCTTGTGAATGTGAGTGTGTGCCTGTGAATGTTTGTGTGTGGAAGTGTGTGTCTGTGTGTGTGAATTTCTGTGTGTGTGTGTGTATGCATGTCTGGGTATGTGTGTGTGTATGTCTGTGTGTGTGTCTGTGTGTGAATCTGTGTGTGTCTGTGTTTGTGAATGTGTGTGTGTGTAAGAATGTGCGTGACTGTATGTGTGTGTGAGTGTGTGAATGTCTGTGTGTGTGTGTCCATGTCCATGTGTGTGTGAATGTCTGTGCATGTGTGTGTGTGTGTGAATGTCTGTGTGTGTGAATCTGAGTGTGAATGTCTGTGTGTATGTGTGTGTGTGAATGTCTGTGTGTGTGTGTGAATGTCTGTGTGTGTGAATGTGTGTGTGTATGTGTGTGTGATTTTGTGTGTGTGTGTATGTGTGTGTGTGTGTGAATGTCTGTGCATGTGTGTGTGTGAATGTCTGTCCATGTGTGTGAATGTCTGTGTGTGTGTGTGAACGTCTGTGTGTGTGTGTGTGTGAATGTCTCTGTGTGTCTGAATGTCTGTGTGTGTATGAATGTCTGTGTGTGTGTCTGAATGTCTGTGTGCGTGTGTATGTATGAATGTCTGTGTGTGTGAATGTCTGTGTCTGTGTGTGTGTGTGTGAATGTCTGTGTCTGTGTGTGCGTGTGTGAATGTCTGTGTGTGTGTGAATATCTGTGTGTGTGTGAATGTCTGTGTGTCTGTGAGCGAATGACTGTGTGTATGTGTATGCAAATGTCTGAGTGTGTGTGAATGTCTGTGTGTGTGTGCAAATGTATGAGTGTGTCTGTGTGTGAATGTCAGTGTGTATGTGTGTGAATGTTTGTGTGTTTCTGCGAATGTCTGTGTGTGTACAAATGTCTGTGCTTGTGAATATGAGTGTGTGCCTGTGAATGTTTGTGTGTGGAAGTGTGTGTCTGTGTGTGTGAATTTCTGTGTGTGTGTGTGTGTGTGTGTGCATGTCTGGGTATGTGTGTGTGTATGTCTGTGTGTGTGTCTGTGTGTGAATCTGTGTGTGTCTGTGTTTGTGAATGTGTGTGTGTGTAAGAATGTGTGTGACTGTATGTGTGTGTGAGTGCGTGAATGTCTGTGTGTGTGTGTCCATGTCCGTGTGTGTGTGAATGTCTGTGCATGTGTATGTGTGTCTGAATGTCTGTGTGTGTGAATCTGTGTGTGAATGTCTGTGTGTATGTGTGTGTGTGAATGTCTGTGTGTGTGTGTGTGTGTGTGAATGTCTGTGTGTGTGAATGTGTGTGTGATTTTGTGTGTGTGTGTGTGTGTGAATGTCTGTGCGTGTGTTTGTGTGAATGTCTGTGCATGTGTGTGTGTGAATGTCTGTCCATGTGTGTGAATGTCTGTGTGTGTGTGTGAACGTCTGTGTGTGTGTGTGTGAATGTCTGTGTGTGTGTGAATGTCTGTGTGTGTGAATGTCTGTGTGTGTGTGTGAATGTCTGTGTGTATGTGAATGTCCGTGTGTGTATGAATGTCTGTGTGTGTGTCTAATTGTCTGTGTAAATGTGTATGTATGAATGTTTGTTTCTGTGAATGTCTGTGTGTGTGTGAGAATGTCTGTGTGTGTGTGTGTCTCTGTGTGTGTATGTCTGTGTGTGTGTGTGTGTGTGTATGAATGTCTGTGTGTGCGTGTGTGTGAATGTCTGTGTATATGTCCGTATGTGTTTGTGAATGTGTGTGTGAATGTCTGTGTGTGTGTGAATGTTTGTGTGTGGGTCTGTGTGTGTAAATGTTTCTTTGGGGGTGTGTGTCTGTAAATGCCTGTGTGTGTGTATGAATGTCTATGTGTGTCTGTGAAGTTCTGTGTGTGTGAGAGAATGTCTGTGTGTGTGTGAATGTCTGCATCTGTGTGTGAATGTCTGTGTGTGTGTGTGTGTGTGTGTGTGTGTGTGAATGTCTGTGAGTGTGTGACTGTCTGTGTGTGTTTTTGTGTGTGTGAATGTCTGTGTGCGTGTGGGAATGATTGTTTATGTATGTGTGGATGTGTGTTTGAATGTCTGGGTGTGTGTGTATGTCTGTCTGTGTTTGTGTCTGTGTGTGAATGTCTGTGTGTGTGTGTGTGTGTGTGTGTGTGTGTGTGCGTGGATGTCTGTGTGTGTACGTGTCTCTGTGTGTGAATCTGTGTGTGAATGTGTTTGTGAATCTGTGTGTGTGTGAATGTGTGTGTGTGAATGTCTATGTCTGTGTGTGTGTGTGTGAATGTCTGTGTCTGTGTCTGTGTGCATGTGTGAATGTCTGTGTGTGTATGAATGTCTGTGTGTGTGTGAATGTCTGTGTGCGTGTGTATGTATGAATGTCTGTGTGTGTGAATGTCTGTGTCTGTGTGTGTGTGTGAAAGTGTGTGTCTGTGTCTGTGTGCGTGTGTGAATGTCTGTGTGTGTGTGTGAATGTCTGTGTGTATGTGAATGTCCGTGTGTGTATGAATGTCTGTGTGTGTGTCTGATTGTCTGTGTAAGTGTGTATGTATGAATGTGTGTTTCTGTGAATGTCTGTGTGTGTGTGTGAATGTCTGTGTGTGTGCGTGTGTGTGTGTGTGAATGTCTATGTGTGTGTGTGTGTGAATGTCTGTGTGTGTGTGAGAATGTCTGTGTGTGTGTGTGAATTCTGTGAGTGTGTGAATGTCTGTGTGTGTGTGAATGTCTGTGTGTGTGTGTGAATGTCTGTGTGTGTGTGAATGTGTGTGTGTCTCTGTGTGTGTATGTCTGTGTGTGTGTGTGTGTGTGTGTGTATGAATGTCTGTGTGTGGGTGTGTGTGAATGTCTGTGTATATGTCCCTGTGTGTGTGTGAATGTTTGTGTGTGTGAATGTCTGTGTGTGTGTGAATGTTTGTGTGTGGGTCTGTGTGTGTAAATGTTTCTTTGGGGGTGTGTGTCTGTAAATGCCTGTGTGTGTGTATGAATGTCTATGTGTGTCTGTGAAGTTCTGTGTGTGTGAGAGAATGTCTGTGTGTGTGTGAATGTCTGCATCTGTGTGTGAATGTCTGTGTGTGTGTGTGTGTGTGTGTGTGAATGTCTGTGAGTGTGTGACTGTCTGTGTGTGTTTTTGTGTGTGTGAATGTCTGTGTGCGTGTGGGAATGATTGTTTATGTGTGTGTGGATGTGTGTTTGAATGTCTGGGTGTGTGTGTATGTCTGTCTGTGTTTGTGTCTGTGTGTGAATGTCTGTGTGTGTGTGTGTGTGTGTGCGTGGATGTCTGTGTGTGTACGTGTCTCTGTGTGTGAATCTGTGTGTGAATGTGTTTGTGAATCTGTGTGTGTGTGAATGTGTGTGTGTGAATGTCTATGTCTGTGTGTGTGTGTGTGAATGTCTGTGTCTGTGTCTGTGTGTATGTGAATGTCCGTGTGTGTATGAATGTCTGTGTGTGTGTCTGATTGTCTGTGTAAGTGTGTATGTATGAATGTGTGTTTCTGTGAATGTCTGTGTGTGTGTGTGAATGTCTGTGGGTGTGTGTGTGTGTGTGCGTGGATGTCTGTGTGTGTAGGTGTCTCTGTGTGTGAATCTGTGTGTGAATGTGTTTGTGAATCTGTGTGTGTGTGAATGTGTGTGTGTGAATGTCGGTGTGTGTATGAATGTCTGTGTGTGTGTCTGAATGTCTGTGTGCGTGTGTATGTATGAATGTCTGTGTGTGTGAATGTCTGTGTCTGTGTGTGTGTGAATGTCTGTGTCTGTGTCTGTGTGCGTGTGTGAATGTCTGTGTGTGTGTGAATGTCTGTGTCTGTGTCTGTGTGCATGTGTGAATGTCTGTGTGTGTGTGAATGTCTGTGTGTGTGTGAATGTCGGTGTGTGTATGAATGTCTTTGTGTGTGTCTGAATGTCTGTGTGCGTGTGTATGTATGAATGTCTGTGTGTGTGAATGTCTGTGTCTGTGTGTGTGTGTGAATGTCTGTGTCTGTGTCTGTGTGCGTGTGTGAATGTCTGTGTGTGTGTGTGAATGTCTGTGTGTATGTGAATGTCTGTGTGTGTATGAATGTCCGTGTGTATATGAATGTCTGTGTGTGTGTCTGATTGTCTGTGTATGTGTGTATGTATGAATGTGTGTTTCTGTGAATGTCTGTGTGTGTGTGAGAATGTCTGTGTGTGTGTGTGAATTCTGTGAGTGTGTGAATGTCTGTGTGTGTGTGTGAATGTCTGTGTGTGTGTGAATGTGTGTGTGTCTCTGTGTGTGTATGTCTGTGTGTGTGTGTGTGTGTGTGTGTGTGTGTGTATGAATGTCTGTGTGTGGGTGTGTGTGAATGTCTGTGGGTGTGCATGGTTGAATGTGTGTGTGTGTATGTCTGTGTGTGTGTGAATGTGTGTGTGTGTGTGAATGTCTGTCTGTGGGTGTGTGTGTAAATGTCTGTGTGGGACTGTGCATGTGTAAATCTCTGTGAGTGTGTATTTGTGAATGTTTATATGTGAATGTCTGTGTGTGTGTTTGTGTGTGTGTGTGTGTGTGTGAATGTGTGTGTATGTCTGTGTGTGTGTGTGTGTGAATGTCTGTGTGTGTGTGTGTGTGTGTGTGTGTGTGAATGTTTGTGTGTGTGAATGTCTGTGTGTATGTGAATGTTTGTGTGTGGGTCTGTGTGTGTAAATGTTTCTTTGGGGGTGTGTGTCTGTAAATGCCTGTGTGTGTGTATGAATGTCTATGTGTGTCTGTGAAGTTCTGTGTGTGTGAGAGAATGTCTGTGTGTGTGTGAATGTCTGCATCTGTGTGTGAATGTCTGTGTGTGTGAATGTCTGTGAGTGTTTTTGTGTGTGTGAATGTCTGTGTGCGTGTGGGAATGATTGTTTATGTGTGTGTGGATGTGTGTTTGAATGTCTGGGTCTGTGTGTATGTCTGTCTGTGTTTGTGTCTGTGTGTGAATGTCTGTGTGTGTGTGTGTGTGTGTGTGCGTGGATGTCTGTGTGTGTACGTGTCTCTGTGTGTGAATCTGTGTGTGAATGTGTTTGTGAATCTGTGTGTGTGTGAATGTGTGTGTGTGAATGTCTATGTCTGTGTGTGTGTGTGAATGTCTGTGTCTGTGTCTGTGTGCATGTGTGAATGTCTGTGTGTGTATGAATGTCTGTGTGTGTGTCTGAATGTCTGTGCGCGTGTGTATGTATGAATGTCTGTGTGTGTGAATGTCTGTGTCTGTGTGTGTGTGTGAATGTCTGTGTGTGTGTATCTGTATGTGTGTGAATGTCTGTGTGTGTGTATCTGTATGTGTGTGAATGTCTGTGTGTGTGTGAATGTCTGTGTGTGTGTTTGTGTGTGTGTGTGTGTGAAAGTATATTTGTGTGTGAATGTATGTGCCTGTGTCTGTGTTTGAGTGAGTGTGTGTGAGAATGTCTGTGTGAGTGTATGTGTGTATGTGTGTACAAATGTTTGTATGTGTGTGTGCGAATATCTGTGTGTGTGTCTGTCCTGTGTTTGTGTGTGTGAATGTCTGTGTGTGTGTCTGTGTGTGTGTGTGTGAGTGTGTGAAAGTATATTTGTGTGTGAATGTATGTGCCTGTGTCTGTGTTTGAGTGAGTGTGTGTGAGAATGTCTGTGTGAGTGTGTGTGTGTATGTGTGTACAAATGTTTGTATGTGCGTGTGCGAATATCTGTGTGTGTGTGCATGCAAATGTCTGTGTTTGTGTCTGTGTATGCGAGAATGTGTGTGTGCGAATGACTGTGTATGTATGTACAAATGTCTGTGTGTGTGACTGAGAATGTCTGTCTGTGTGTGCGAATGTCTGTCTGTGTGTGTGCGAATGACTGTTTGTGTGTGTGTGTGTGTGTGTGTGTGAATGTCTGAGTGTGTGTGTGTGAGAATGTCTGTGTGTGTGGCTGTGCTAATGTGTATGTGTGTGAATGTGTGTGTGTGTGTGTGTGAATGTCTGCATGTGTGCTAATGTTTGTGTGTGTTGATGTCTGTGTGTGTTTGTGCGAATGTCTGTGTGTGTACAAATGTCTGTGTGTGTGTGATTGTGTGTGTGCCTGTAAATGTGAACATATGTGACAGTGTTTGTGTGTAAATGTTTGCGTGTGTGTTTGAGAATGTGTGTGTGTGTGTATGTCGGTGTGTGTTTGTGTGTGAATGTCTGTGCGAGTGAATGTCTGTGTGTGTGTGTGTGTGTGTGTGTGTGTGTGTGTGTGTGTGTGGATGTCTGTGTGTGTACGTGTCTCTGTGTGTGAATCTGTGTGTGAGTGTGTTTGTGAATCTGTGTGAGTGTGTGTGAATGTGTGTGTGTGCGAATGTCTGTGTCTGTGTGTGTGAATGTCTGTGTCTGTGTGCATGTGTGAATGTCTGTGTGTGTGTGAATGTCTGTGTGTGTGTGAATGTCGGTGTGTGTATGAATGTCTGTGTGTGTGTCTGAATGTCTGTGTGTGTGTGTGTGTATATATGAATGTCTGTGTGTGTGAATGTCTGTGTCTGTGTGTGTGTGTGAATGTCTGTGTCTGTGTCTGTGTGCGTGTGTGAATGGCGGTGTGTGTGAATGTGAATGTCTCTGTGTGTATGAATGTCTGTGTGTGTATGAATCTCTGAGTGTGTGTCTGAATGTTTGTGTGTGTGTGAATGTGTGTGTGTGTGTGAATGTCTGTGAGTGTGTGAATGTCTGTGTGTGTGTGAATGTGTGTGTGTTTCTCTGTGTGTGTATGTCTGTGTGGGTGTCTGAATGTCTGTGTGTGGGTCTGCATGAATATCTTTGTGTGTGCGTGTGTGAATGTGTGTTTGTGAATGTCTGTGTCTGTGTGTGAATGTGTGTATGTGCCTGTGTGTGTGTATGTCTTTGTGTGTGTAAATGTCTGTGCGTGGGTGTGTGTGTATGTCTGTGTGTGTGTGAATGTCTGTGTGTGGGTCTGTGTGTGTAAATATCTGTGTGGGTGTGTGTGTGTGTAAATGTGTGTGTGTGAGAATGTATGTATGTGAATGTCTGTGTGCGTGTGAATGTGTGTGTGTCTGTGTGGGTGTGTGCATCTGTGTGTGTGTGTGTATGTCTGTGTGTCTGTAAATGTGTGTGTGTGTGTGTATGAATGCATGTGTTTGTGTGTGTGTGTTTGCATGAATGTCTGTGTGTGTGTGTGAATATTTGTGTCTGTGTGTGTTTGTGTGAATGTCTGTGTGTATATGTGTGCAAATGACTGCATGTGTGAGAATGCCTGTGTGTGAGTGAATGTCTGCATCTGTGCGTGAATGCCTGTGTGTGTGTGTGAATGTCTGTGTGAGTGTGTGAATTTCTGTGTGTGTGTGTGTGCTTCTCTGTGTGTGTATGCCTGTGTGTGTGTGTGTGTGTGTGTGTGTGAATATCTGTGTTTGGGTGTGTGTGAATGTCTGTCTGTGTGTGAATGTGTGTGTGTGAATGTCTATGTTTGTGTGTGAATGTGTGTGTGTGTCTGTGTTTGTGTGAATGTCTGTTTGTGGGTGTGTGTGTGTGTATATGTCTCTGTGTGTGTGAATGTCTGCATCTGTGTGTGAATGTCTGTGTATGTGTGTGAATGTCTGTGTGAGTGTGTGAATGTGTGTGTGTGTGTCTCTGTGTGTTTGTGTATGTGTGAATGTCTGTGTGTGGGTGTGTGTGAATGTCTGTATGTGTGCGTGTGTGAATGTGTGTGTGTGAATGTCTGTGTTTGTGTTTGAATGTGTGTGTGTGTGTGTGTCTGTGTGTGAATATGTCTGTGTGTGTGTGTGTGTGTGTGTGTGTGTGTGTATGTCTGTGTGTATGTGTATGTCCATGTGTGTGTGTGATTGTCTGTTTGTGTGGATGTCTGTGTGTGTGTGTTAATGCCTGTGCGTGTGAATGTTAATGTGTGTGTGTGAATGTTTGTGTGTGTGCGTGTGAATGTTAATCCTTGTATGTGAATATCTGTTTGCAGGTGTGTGTGTGTGCGAATGTCTGAGTGTGTGTGTGAATGTGTGTCTGTGTGTGTGAATGCCTGTGTGTGTGTGTGTGTGTGAATGTCTGTGTCTCTTTGAATTTCTGGGTCTGTTTGGGTGTGTGTGTGTGAATGTCTGTGTGTGTCTGTGCGACAGTATGTTTGTATGTGAATGTTTGTGTCTGTGTGTGTGTGTGTATGAATGTCTGTGTCTGTGTGTGTGTGTGTGATTGTCTAGTCTGTGTGTGGATGTTTACTGCTGTGTGTATTTCTGTGCCTGTTTGTGTGTGAATATGTCTGTTTCTGTGTGAATATCTCTGTGTGTGTGAATGTCTGTGCCTGTGTGTGAGTCAATGGCTATGTGCGTGTGTGTGTGTGTGTGTATGCATGAGCGAATGTCTGTGTGTATGCATGTGAATGTCTGTTTGCATGTGTGTGTGTGAATGTCTGAGTGTGTGTGTAAATGACTGTGTGTCTGTGTGTGTGAATGCCTGTGTTTGTGTGTGTGAATATCTGTGTGTGTGTGTGAATATCTGTGTGTGTGTGAATGTCTGTGTCTGTGTGTGAAAGTATGTTTGTGTGTGAATATCTGTGCCTGTGTCTGTGTGTGAGTGAGTGTGTATGAGAATGTCTGTGTGTGTGTGTGTGTGAATGTCTGATTGTGTGTGTGTGTGAATGTCTGTGTGTGTGTATCTGTATGTGTGTGAATGTCTGTGTGTGTGTGAATGTCTGTGTGTGTGTTTGTGTGTGTGTGTGTGTGAAAGTATATTTGTGTGTGAATGTATGTGCCTGTGTCTGTGTTTGAGTGAGTGTGTGTGAGAATGTCTGTGTGAGTGTGTGTGTGTATGTGTGTACAAATGTTTGTAAGTGTGTGTGCGAATATCTGTGTGTGTGTCTGTCCTGTGTTTGTGTGTGTGAATGTCTGTGTGTGTGTGTGTGTGTGTGTGTGTGTGTGTGTGTGTGAGTGTGTGAAAGTATATTTGTGTGTGAATGTATGTGCCTGTGTCTGTGTTTGAGTGAGTGTGTGTGAGAATGTCTGTGTGAGTGTGTGTGTGTATGTGTGTACAAATGTTTGTATGTGCGTGTGCGAATATCTGTGTGTGTGTGCATGCAAATGTCTGTGTTTGTGTCTGTGTGTGCGAGAATGTGTGTGTGCGAATGACTGTATGTATGTACAAATGTCTGTGTGTGTGACTGAGAATGTCTGTCTGTGTGTGCGAATGTCTGTCTGTGTGTGTGCGAATGACTGTGTGTGTGTGTGAATGTCTGTGTGTGTGCATGTGTGAATGTGTGTGTATGTCTGTGTGTGTGTGAATGTCTGTGTGTGTGTGAATGTCTGTGTGTGGGTGTGTGTGTGTAAATGTCTGTGTGGGGCTATGCATGTGTAAATGTCTGTGAGTGTGTATTTGTGAATGTTTATATGTGAATGTCTGTGTGCGTGTGTGTGTGTTTGTGTGTGTGAATGTGTGTGTATGTCTGTGTGTGTGTGTGTGTGAATGTCTGTGTGTGTGTGTGTGTGTGTGTGTGTGTGTGAATGTTTGTGTGTGTGAATGTCTGTGTGTGTAAATGTTTCTTTGGGGGTGTGTGTCTGTAAATGCCTGTGTGTGTGTATGAATGTCTATGTGTGTCTGTGAAGTTCTGTGTGTGTGAGAGAATGTCTGTGTGTGTGTGAATGTCTGCATCTGTGTGTGAATGTCTGTGTGTGTGTGTGTGTGTGTGTGTGAATGTCTGTGAGTGTGTGACTGTCTGTGTGTGTTTTTGTGTGTGTGAATGTCTGTGTGCTTGTGGGAATGATTGTTTATGTGTGTGTGGATGTGTGTTTGAATGTCTGGGTCTGTGTGTATGTCTGTCTGTGTTTGTGTCTGTGTGTGAATGTCTGTGTGTGTGTGTGTGTGTGTGCGTGGATGTCTGTGTGTGTACGTGTCTCTGTGTGTGAATCGGTGTGTGAATGTGTTTGTGAATCTGTGTGTGTGTGAATGTGTGTGTGTGAATGTCTATGTCTGTGTGTGTGTGTGTGTGAATGTCTATGTCTGTGTCTGTGTGCATGTGTGAATGTCTGTGTGTGTGTGAATGTCTGTGTGTGTGTGACTGTCTGTGTGTGTGTGAATGTCTGTGTGTGTATGAATGTCTGTGTGTGTGTCTGAATGTCCGTGTGCGTGTGTATGTATGAATGTCTGTGTGTGTGAATGTCTGTGTCTGTGTGTGTGTGTGTGAATGTCTGTGTCTGTGTCTGTGTGCGTGTGTGAATGTCTGTGTGTGTGTGAATGTCTGTGTGTGTGAGAATGTCTGTGTGTGTATGAATGTCCGTGTGTGTATGAATGTCTGTGTGTGTGTCTGATTGTCTGTGTAAGTGTGTATGTATGAATGTGTGTTTCTGTGAATGTCTGTGTGTGTGAGAATGTCTGTGTGTGTGTGTGAATTCTGTGAGTGTGTGAATGTCTGTGTGTGTGTGTGTATGTCTGTGCGTGTGTGTGTGTGTGAATGTCTGTGTATATGTCCGTGTGTGTGTGTGAATGTCTGTGTGTGTGTGAATGTTTGTGTGTGGGTCTGTGTGTGTAAATGTTTCTTTGGGGGTGTGTGTCTGTAAATGCCTGTGGGTGTGTATGAATGTCTATGTGTGTCTGTGAAGTTCTGTGTGTGAGAGAGAATGTCTGTGTGTGTGTGAATGTCTGCATCTGTGTGTGAATGTCTGTGTGTGTGTGTGTGTGTGTGTGAATGTCTGTGAGTGTGTGACTGTCTGTGTGTGTTTTTGTGTGTGTGAATGTCTGTGTGCGTGTGGGAATGATTGTTTATGTGTGTGTGGATGTGTGTTTGAATGTCTGGGTCTGTGTGTATGTCTGTCTGTGTTTGTGTCTGTGTGTGAATGTCTGTGTGTGTGTGTGTGTGCGTGGATGTCTGTGTGTGTACGTGTCTCTGTGTGTGAATCTGTGTGTGAATGTGTTTGTGAATCTGTGTGTGTGTGAATGTGTGTGTGTGAATGTCTATGTCTGTGTGTGTGTGTGTGAATGTCTGTGTCTGTGTCTGTGTGCATGTGTGAATGTCTGTGTGTGTGTGAATGTCGGTGTGTGTATGAATGTCTGTGTGTGTGTCTGAATGTCTGTGTGCGTGTGTATGTATGAATGTCTGTGTGTGAGAATGTCTGTGTCTGTGTGTGTGTGTGAATGTCTGTGTCTGTGTCTGTGTGTGTGTGTGAATGTCTGTGTGTGTGTGTGAATGTCTGTGTGTATGTGAATGTCTGTGTGTGTATGAATGTCCGTGTGAGTATGAATGTCTGTGTGTGTGTCTGATTGTCCGTGTATGTGTGTATGTATGAATGTGTGTTTCTGTGAATGTCTGTGTGTGTGAGAGAATGTCTGTGTGTGTGTGTGAATTCTGTGAGTGTGTGAATGTCTGTGTGTGTGTGAATGTCTGTGTGTGTGTGAATGTGTGTGTGTCTCTGTGTGTGTATGTCTGTGTGTGTGTGTGTGTGTATGAATGTCCGTGTGTGGGTGTGTGTGAATGTCTGTGGGTGTGCATGCTTGAATGTGTGTGTGTGTATGTCTGTGTGTGTGTGAATGTGTGTGTGTGTGTGAATGTCTGTCTGTGGGTGTGTGTGTAAATGTCTGTGTGGGACTGTGCGTGTGTAAATGTCTGTGAGTGTGTATTTGTGAATGTTTATATGTGAATGTCTGTGTGTGTGTGTGAATGTGTGTGTATGTCTGTGTGTGTGTGTGAATGTCTGTGTGTATGTCCGTGTGTGTGTGTGTGAATGTCTGTGTGTGTGTATCTGTATGTGTGTGAATGTCTGTGTGTGTGTGAATGTCTGTGTGTGTGTGAATGTCTGTGTGTGGGTGTGTGTGTGTGTAAATGTCTGTGTGGGGCTATGCATGTGTAAATGTCTGTGAGTGTGTATTTGTGAATGTTTATATGTGAATGTCTGTGTGTCTGTGTGTGTGTTTGTGTGTGTGAATGTGTGTGTATGTCTGTGTGTGTGTGTGTGAATGTCTGTGTGTGTGTGTGTGTGAATGTTTGTGTGTGTGAATGTCTGTGTGTGTGTGAATGTTTGTGTGTGGGTCTGTGTATGTAAATGTTTCTTTGGGGGTGTGTGTCTGTAAATGCCTGTGTGTGTGTATGAATGTCTATGTGTGTCTGTGAAGTTCTGTGTGTGTGAGAGAATGTCTGTGTGTGTGTGAATGTCTGCATCTGTGTGTGAATGTCTGTGTGTGTGTGTGTGTGTGTGTGAATGTCTGTGAGTGTGTGACTGTCTGTGGGTGTTTTTGTGTGTGTGAATGTCTGTGTGCATGTGGGAATGATTGTTTATGTGTGTGTGGATGTGTGTTTGAATGTCTGGGTGTGTGTGTATGTCTGTCTGTGTTTGTGTCTGTGTGTGAATGTCTGTGTGTGTGTGTGTGTGTGTGTGTGTGTGTGTGCGTGGATGTCTGTGTGTGTACGTGTCTCTGTGTGTGAATCTGTGTGGAAATGTGTTTGTGAATCTGTGTGTGTGTGAATGTGTGTGTGTGAATGTCTATGTCTGTGTGTGTGTGTGTGAATGTCTGTGTCTGTGTCTGTGTGCATGTGTGAATGTCTGTGTGTGTATGAATGTCTGTGTGTGTGTCTGAATGTCTGTGTGCGTGTGTATGTATGAATGTCTGTGTGTGTGAATGTCTGTGTCTGTGTGTGTGTGTGAATGTCTGTGTCTGTGTCTGTGTGCGTGTGTGAATTTCTGTGTGTGTGTGTGAATGTCTGTGTGTATGTGAATGTCCGTGTGTGTATGAATGTCTGTGTGTGTGTCTGATTGTCTGTGTAAGTGTGTATGTATGAATGTGTGTTTCTGTGAATGTCTGTGTGTGTGTGAGAATGTCTGTGTGTGTGTGTGAATTCTGTGAGTGTGTGAATGGCTGTGTGTGTGTATGTCTGTGTGTGTGTGTGTGTGTATGAATGTCTGTGTCTGGGTGTGTGTGAATGTCTGTGTATATGTCTGTGTGTGTGTCTGAATGTTTGTGTGTGTGAATGTCTGTGTGTGTGTGAATGTTTGTGTGTGGGTCCGTGTGTGTAAATGTTTCTTTGGGGGGGTGTGTCTGTAAATGCCTGTGTGTGTGTATGAATGTCTATGTGTGTCTGTGAAGTTCTGTGTGTGTGAGAGAATGTCTGTGTGTGTGTGAATGTCTGCATCTGTGTGTGAATGTCTGTGTGTGTGTGTGTGTGTGAATGTCTGTGAGTGTGTGAATGGCTGTGTGTGTGTATGTCTGTGTGTGTGTGTGTGTGTATGAATGTCTGTGTCTGGGTGTGTGTGAATGTCTGTGTATATGTCTGTGTGTGTGTCTGAATGTTTGTGTGTGTGAATGTCTGTGTGTGTGTGAATGTTTGTGTGTGGGTCCGTGTGTGTAAATGTTTCTTTGGGGGGGTGTGTCTGTAAATGCCTGTGTGTGTGTATGAATGTCTATGTGTGTCTGTGAAGTTCTGTGTGTGTGAGAGAATGTCTGTGTGTGTGTGAATGTCTGCATCTGTGTGTGAATGTCTGTGTGTGTGTGTGTGTGTGAATGTCTGTGAGTGTGTGACTGTCTGTGTGTGTTTTTGTGTGTGTGAATGTCTGTGTGCTTGTGGGAATGATTGTTTATGTGTGTGTGGATGTGTGTTTGAATGTCTGGGTGTGTGTGTATGTCTGTCTGTGTTTGTGTCTGTGTGTGAATGTCTGTGTGTGTGTGTGTGTGTGCGTGGATGTCTGTGTGTGTACGTGTCTCTGTGTGTGAATCTGTGTGTGAATGTGTTTGTGAATCTGTGTGTGTGTGAATGTGTGTGTGTGAATGTCTATGTCTGTGTGTGTGTGTGTGAATGTCTGTGTCTGTGTCTGTGTGCATGTGTGAATGTCTGTGTGTGTGTGAATGTCTGTGTGTGTGTGAATGTCTGTGTGTGTCTGAATGTCTGTGTGTGTGTCTGAATGTCCGTGTGCATGTGTATGTATGAATGTCTGTGTGTGAATGTCTGTGTCTGTGTGTGTGTGTGTGAATGTCTGTGTCTGTGTCTGTGTGCGTGTGTGAATGTCCGTGTGTGTGTGAATGTCTGTGTGTATGTGAATGTCTGTGTGTGTATGAATGTCCGTGTGTGTACGAATGTCTGTGTGTGTGTCTGATTGTCTGTGTAAGTGTGTATGTATGAATGTGTGTTTCTGTGAATGTCTGTGTGTGTGTGAGAATGTCTGTGTGTGTGTGTGTGAATTCTGTGTGTGTGTGAATGTCTGTGTGTGTGTGAATGCCTGTGTGTGTGTGTGTGTGTGAATGTCTGTGAGTGTGTGACTGTCTGTGTGTGTTTTTGTGTGTGTGAATGTCTGTGTGCGTGTGGGAATGATTGTTTATGTGTGTGTGGATGTGTGTTTGAATGTCTGGGTCTGTGTGTATGTCTGTCTGTGTTTGTGTCTGTGTGTGAATCTCTGTGTGTGTGTGTGTGTGTGTGTGTGCGTGGATGTCTGTGTGTGTACGTGTCTCTGTGTGTGAATCTGTGTGTGAATGTGTTTGTGAATCTGTGTGTGTGTGAATGTGTGTGTGTGAATGTCTATGTCTGTGTGTGTTTGTGTGAATGTCTGTGTCTGTGTGCATGTGTGAATGTCTGTGTGTGTATGAATGTCTGTGTGTGTATCTGAATGTCTGTGTGTGTGTGTATGTATGAATGTCTGTGTGTGTGAATGTCTGTGTCTGTGTGTGTGTGTGAATGTCTGTGTCTGTGTCTGTGTGCGTGTGTGAATGTCTGTGTGTGTGTGTGAATGTCTGTGTGTATGTGAATGTCTGTGTGTGTATGAATGTCTGTGTGTGTGTCTGATTGTCTGTGTATGTGTGTATGTATGAATGTGTGTTTCTGTGAATGTCTGTGTGTGTGTGAGAATGTCTGTGTGTGTGTGTGAATTCTGTGAGTGTGTGAATGTCTGTGTGTGTGTGTGAATGTCTGTATGTGTGTGAATGTGTGTGTGTCTCTGTGTGTGTATGTCTGTGTGTGTGTGTGTGTGTGTATGAATGTCTGTGTGTGGGTGTGTGTGAATGTCTGTGTATATGTCCGTGTGTGTGTGTGAATGTTTGTGTGTGTGAATGTCTGTGTGTGTGTGAATGTTTGTGTGTGGGTCTGTGTGTGTAAATGTTTCTTTGGGGGTGTGTGTCTGTAAATGCCTGTGTGTGTGTATGAATGTCTATGTGTGTCTGTGAAGTTCTGTGTGTGTGAGAGAATGTCTGTGTGTGTGTGAATGTCTGCATCTGTGTGTGAATGTCTGTGTGTGTGTGTGTGTGTGTGTGTGTGTGTGTGAATGTCTGTGAGTGTGTGACTGTCTGTGTGTGTTTTTGTGTGTGTGAATGTCTGTGTGCTTGTGGGAATGATTGTTTATGTGTGTGTGGATGTGTGTTTGAATGTCTGGGTCTGTGTGTATGTCTGTCTGTGTTTGTGTCTGTGTGTGAATGTCTGTGTGTGTGTGTGTGTGTGCGTGGATGTCTGTGTGTGTACGTGTCTCTGTGTGTGAATCTGTGTGTGAATGTGTTTGTGAATCTGTGTGTGTGTGAATGTGTGTGTGTGAATGTCTATGTCTGTGTGTGTGTGTGTGAATGTCTGTGTCTGTGTCTGTGTGCATGTGTGAATGTCTGTGTGTGTGTGAATGTCTGTGTGTGTGTGAATGTCTGTGTGTGTCTGAATGTCTGTGTGTATGTCTGAATGTCCGTGTGCGTGTGTATGTATGAATGTCTGTGTGTGTGAATGTCTGTGTCTGTGTGTGTGTGTGTGAATGTCTGTGTCTGTGTCTGTGTGCGTGTGTGAATGTCTGTGTGTGTGTGAATGTCTGTGTGTATGTGAATGTCTGTGTGTGTATGAATGTCCGTGTGTGTATGAATGTCTGTGTGTGTGTCTGATTGTCTGTGTAAGTGTGTATGTATGAATGTGTGTTTCTGTGAATGTCTGTGTGTGTGTGAGAATGTCTGTGTGTGTGTGTGAATTCTGTGAGTGTGTGAATGTCTGTGTGTGTGTGAATGTCTGTGTGTGTGTGTGTGAACGTCTGTGTGTGTGTGAATGTCTGTGAGTGTGTGACTGTGTGTGTTTTTGTCTGTGTGAATGTCTGTGCGCGTGTGGGAATGATTGTTTATGTGTGTGTGGATGTGTGTTTGAATGTCTGGGTCTGTGTGTATGTATGTCTGTGTTTGTGTCTGTGTGTGAATGTCTGTGTGTGTGTGTGTGTGTGTGCGTGGATGTCTGTGTGTGTACGTGTCTCTGTGTGTGAATCTGTGTGTGAATGTGTTTGTGAATCTGTGTGTGTGTGAATGTGTGTGTGTGAATGTCTATGTCTGTGTGTGTGTGTGTGAATGTCTGTGTCTGTGTCTGTGTGCATGTGTGAATGTCTGTGTGTGTGTGAATGTCTGTGTCTGTGTGAATGTCGGTGTGTGTATGAATGTCTGTGTGTGTGTCTGAATGTCTGTGTGCGTGTGTATGTATGAATGTCTGTGTGTGTGAATGTCTGTGTCTGTGTGTGTGTGTGAATGTCTGTGTCTGTGTCTGTGTGCGTGTGTGAATGTCTGTGTGTGTGTGTGAATGTCTGTGTGTATGTGAATGTCTGTGTGTGTATGAATGTCCGTGTGTGTATGAATGTCTGTGTGTGTGTCTGATTGTCTGTGTATGTTTGTATGTATGAATGTGTGTTTCTGTGAATGTCTGTGTGTGTGTGAGAATGTCTGTGTGTGTGTGTGAATTCTGTGAGTGTGTGAATGTCTGTGTGTGTGTGTGAATGTCTGTGTGTGTGTGAATGTGTGTGTGTCTCTGTGTGTGTATGTCTGTGTGTGTGTGTGTGTGTGTGTGTGTGTGTGTGTGTGTGTATGAATGTCTGTGTGTGGGTGTGTGTGAATGTCTGTGGGTGTGCATGGTTGAATGTGTGTGTGTGTATGTCTGTGTGTGTGTGAATGTGTGTGTGTGTGTGAATGTCTGTCTGTGGGTGTGTGTGTAAATGTCTGTGTGGGACTGTGCATGTGTAAATCTCTGTGAGTGTGTATTTGTGAATGTTTATATGTGAATGTCTGTGTGTGTGTTTGTGTGTGTGTGTGTGTGTGTGAATGTGTGTGTATGTCTGTGTGTGTGTGTGAATGTCTGTGTGTATGTCCGTGTGTGTGTGAATGTCTGTGTGTGTGTATCTGTATGTGTGTGAATGTCTGTGTGTGTGTGAATGTCTGTGTGTGTGTGAATGTCTGTGTGTGGGTGTGTGTGTGTAAATGTCTGTGTGGGGCTATGCATGTGTAAATGTCTGTGAGTGTGTATTTGTGAATGTTTATATGTGAATGTCTGTGTGCGTGTGTGTGTGTTTGTGTGTGTGAATGTGTGTGTATGTCAGTGTGTGTGTGTGTGTGTGTGTGAATGTCTGTGTATATGTCCGTGTGTGTGTGTGAATGTTTGTGTGTGTGAATGTCTGTGTGTGTGTGAATGTTTGTGTGTGGGTCTGTGTGTGTAAATGTTTCTTTGGGGGTGTGTGTCTGTAAATGCCTGTGTGTGTGTATGAATGTCTATGTGTGTCTGTGAAGTTCTGTGTGTGTGAGAGAATGTCTGTGTGTGTGTGAATGTCTGCATCTGTGTGTGAATGTCTGTGTGTGTGTGTGTGTGTGTGAATGTCTGTGAGTGTGTGACTGTCTGTGTGTGTTTTTGTGTGTGTGAATGTCTGTGTGCGTGTGGGAATGATTGTTTATGTGTGTGTGGATGTGTGTTTGAATGTCTGGGTGTGTGTGTATGTCTGTCTGTGTTTGTGTCTGTGTGTGAATGTCTGTGTGTGTGTGTGTGTGCGTGGATGTCTGTGTGTGTACGTGTCTCTGTGTGTGAATCTGTGTGTGAATGTGTTTGTGAATCTGTGTGTGTGTGAATGTGTGTGTGTGAATGTCTATGTCTGTGTGTGTGTGTGTGAATGTCTGTGTCTGTGTCTGTGTGCATGTGTGAATGTCTGTGTGTGTATGAATGTCTGTGTGTGTGTCTGAATGTCTGTGTGCGTGTGTATGTATGAATGTCTGTGTGTGTGAATGTCTGTGTCTGTGTGTGTGTGTGAATGTCTGTGTCTGTGTCTGTGTGCGTGTGTGAATGTCTGTGTGTGAGAGAATGTCTGTGTGTATGTGAATGTCTGTGTGTGTGTCTGATTGTCTGCGTAAGTGTGTATGTATGAATGTGTGTTTCTGTGAATGTCTGTGTGTGTGTGAGAATGTCTGTGTGTGTGTGTGAATTCTGTGAGTGTGTGAATGTCTGTGTGTGTGTGTGAATGTCTGTGTGTGTGTGAATGTGTGTGTGTCTCTGTGTGTGTATGTCTGTGTGTGTGTGTGTGTGTGTATGAATGTCTGTGTGTGGGTGTGTGTGAATGTCTGTGTATATGTCCCTGTGTGTGTGTGAATGTTTGTGTGTGTGAATGTCTGTGTGTGTGTGAATGTTTGTGTGTGGGTCTGTGTGTGTAAATGTTTCTTTGGGGGTGTGTGTCTGTAAATGCCTGTGTGTGTGTATGAATGTCTATGTGTGTCTGTGAAGTTCTGTGTGTGTGAGAGAATGTCTGTGTGTGTGTGAATGTCTGCATCTGTGTGTGAATGTCTGTGTGTGTGTGTGTGTGTGTGTGTGAATGTCTGTGAGTGTGTGACTGTCTGTGTGTGTTTTTGTGTGTGTGAATGACTGTGTGCTTGTGGGAATGATTGTTTATGTGTGTGTGGATGTGTGTTTGAATGTCTGGGTCTGTGTGTATGTCTGTCTGTGTTTGTGTCTGTGTGTGAATGTCTGTGTGTGTGTGTGTGTGTGCGTGGATGTCTGTGTGTATACGTGTCTCTGTGTGTGAATCTGTGTGTGAATGTGTTTGTGAATCTGTGTGTGTGTGAATGTGTGTGTGTGAATGTCTATGTCTGTGTGTGTGTGTGTGTGAATGTCTGTGTCTGTGTCTGTGTGCATGTGTGAATGTCTGTGTATGTGTGAATGTCTGTGTGTGTGTGAATGTCTGTGTGTGTATGAATGTCTTTGTGTGTGTCTGAATGTCTGTGTGCGTGTGTATGTATGAATGTCTGTGTGTGTGAATGTCTGTGTCTGTGTGTGTGTCTGAATGTCTGTGTCTGTGTCTGTGTGCATGTGTGAATGTCTGTCTGTGTGTGAATGTCTGTGTGTATGTGAATGTCTGTGTGTGTATGAATGTCCGTGTGTGTATGAATGTCTGTATGTGCGTCTGATTGTCTGTGTATGTGTGTATGTATGAATGTGTGTTTCTGTGAATGTCTGTGTGTGTGTGAGAATGTCTGTGTGTGTGTGTGAATTCTGTGAGTGTGTGAATGTCTGTGTGTGTGTGAATGTCTGTGTGTGTGTGAATGTGTGTGTGTCTCTGTGTGTGTATGTCTGTGTGTGTGTGTGTGTGTGTGTATGAATGTCTGTGTGTGGGTGTGTGTGAATGTCTGTGTATATGTCCCTGTGTGTGTGTGAATGTTTGTGTGTGTGAATGTCTGTGTGTGTGTGAATGTTTGTCTGTGGGTCTGTGTGTGTAAATGTTTCTTTGGGGGTGTGTGTCTGTAAATGCCTGTGTGTGTGTATGAATGTCTATGTGTGTCTGTGAAGTTCTGTGTGTGTGAGAGAATGTCTGTGTGTGTGTGAATGTCTGCATCTGTGTGTGAATGTCTGTGTGTGTGTGTGTGTGTGTGTGAATGTCTGTGAGTGTGTGACTGTCTGTGTGTGTTTTTGTGTGTGTGAATGTCTGTGTGCGTGTGGGAATGATTGTTTATGTGTGTGTGGATGTGTGTTTGAATGTCTGGGTCTGTGTGTATGTCTGTCTGTGTTTGTGTCTGTGTGTGAATGCCTGTGTGTGTGTGTGTGTGTGCGTGGATGTCTGTGTGTGTACGTGTCTCTGTGTGTGAATCTGTGTGTGAATGTGTTTGTGAATCTGTGTGTGTGTGAATGTGTGTGTGTGAATGTCTATGTCTGTGTGTGTGTGTGTGAATGTCTGTGTCTGTGTCTGTGTGCGTGTGTGACTGTCTGAGTGTGCGTGTGAATGTCTGTGTGTATGTGAATGTCTGTGTGTGTATGAATGTCCGTGTGTGTATGAATGTCTGTGTGTCTGTCTGATTGTCCGTGTATGTGTGTATGTATGAATGTGTGTTTCTGTGAATGTCTGTGTGTGTGTGAGAATGTCTGTGTGTGTGGGAATGTCTGTGAGTGTGTGAATGTCTGTGTGTGTGTGAATGTCTGTGTGTGTGTGAATGTGTGTGTGTCTCTGTGTGTGTATGTCTGTGTGTGTGTGTGTGTGTGTATGAATGTCTGTGTGTGGGTGTGTGTGAATGTCTGTGGGTGTGCATGGTTGAATGTGTATGTGTGTATGTCTGTGTGTGTGTGAATGTGTGTGTGTGTCAATGTCTGTCTGTGGGTGTGTGTGTAAATGTCTGTGTGGGACTGTGCATGTGTAAATGTCTGTGAGTGTGTATTTGTGAATGTTTATATGTGAATGTCTGTGTGTGTGTGTTTGTGTGTGTGTGTGTGTGTGAATGTGTGTGTATGTCTGTGTGTGTGTGTGAATGTCTGTGTGTATGTCCGTGTGTGTGTGTGTGTGAATGTCTCTGTGTGTGTATCTGTATGTGTGTGAATGTCAGTGTGTGTGTGAATGTCTGTGTGCGTGTTTGTGTGTGTGTGTGTGTGAAAGTATATTTGTGTGTGAATGTCTGCATCTGTGTGTGAATGTCTGTGTGTGTGTGTGTGTGTGTGTGTGTGAATGTCTGTGAGTGTGTGACTGTCTGTGTGTGTTTTTGTGTGTGTGAATGTCTGTGTGGGTGTGGGAATGATTGTTTATGTGTGTGTGGATGTGTGTTTGAATGTCTGGGTCTGTGTGTATGTCTGTCTGTGTTTGTGTCTGTGTGTGAATGTCTGTGTGTGTGTGTGTGTGTGTGTGTGTGTGTGTGCGTGGATGTCTGTGTGTGTACGTGTCTCTGTGTGTGAATCTGTGTGTGAATGTGTTTGTGAATCTGTGTGTGTGTGAATGTGTGTGTGTGAATGTCTATGTCTGTGTGTGTTTGTGTGAATGTCTGTGTCTGTGTGCATGTGTGAATGTCTGTGTGTGTATGAATGTCTGTGTGTGTATCTGAATGTCTGTGTGTGTGTGTATGTATGAATGTCTGTGTGTGTGAATGTCTGTGTCTGTGTGTGTGTGTGAATGTCTGTGTCTGTGTCTGTGTGCGTGTGTGAATGTCTGTGTGTGTGTGTGAATGTCTGTGTGTATGTGAATGTCCGTGTGTGTATGAATGTCTGTGTGTGTGTCTGATTGTCTGTGTATGTGTGTATGTATGAATGTGTGTTTCTGTGAATGTCTGTGTGTGTGTGAGAATGTCTGTGTGTGTGTGTGAATTCTGTGAGTGTGTGAATGTCTGTGTGTGTGTGTGAATGTCTGTATGTGTGTGAATGTGTGTGTGTCTCTGTGTGTGTATGTCTGTGTGTGTGTGTGTGTGTATGAATGTCTGTGTGTGGGTGTGTGTGAATGTCTGTGTATATGTCCCTGTGTGTGTGTGAATGTTTGTGTGTGTGAATGTCTGTGTGTGTGTGAATGTTTGTGTGTGGGTCTGTGTGTGTAAATGTTTCTTTGGGGGTGTGTGTCTGTAAATGCCTGTGTGTGTGTATGAATGTCTATGTGTGTCTGTGAAGTTCTGTGTGTGTGAGAGAATGTCTGTGTGTGTGTGAATGTCTGCATCTGTGTGTGAATGTCTGTGTGTGTGTGTGTGTGTGTGTGAATGTCTGTGAGTGTGTGACTGTCTGTGTGTGTTTTTGTGTGTGTGAATGTCTGTGTGCTTGTGGGAATGATTGTTTATGTGTGTGTGGATGTGTGTTTGAATGTCTGGGTCTGTGTGTATGTCTGTCTGTGTTTGTGTCTGTGTGTGAATGTCTGTGTGTGTGTGTGTGTGTGTGTGTGTGTGTGCGTGGATGTCTGTGTGTGTACGTGTCTCTGTGTGTGAATCTGTGTGTGAATGTGTTTGTGAATCTGTGTGTGTGTGAATGTGTGTGTGTGAATGTCTATGTCTGTGTGTGTGTGTGTGAATGTCTGTGTCTGTGTCTGTGTGCATGTGTGAATGTCTGTGTGTGTGTGAATGTCTGTGTGTGTGTGAATGTCTGTGTGTGTGTGAATGTCTGTGTGTGTCTGAATGTCTGTGTGTATGTCTGAATGTCCGTGTGCGTGTGTATGTATGAATGTCTGTGTGTGTGAATGTCTGTGTCTGTGTGTGTGTGTGTGAATGTCTGTGTCTGTGTCTGTGTGCGTGTGTGAATGTCTGTGTGTGTGTGAATGTCTGTGTGTATGTGAATGTCTGTGTGTGTATGAATGTCCGTGTGTGTATGAATGTCTGTGTGTGTGTCTGATTGTCTGTGTAAGTGTGTATGTATGAATGTGTGTTTCTGTGAATGTCTGTGTGTGTGTGAGAATGTCTGTGTGTGTGTGTGAATTCTGTGAGTGTGTGAATGTCTGTGTGTGTGTGAATGTCTGTGTGTGTGTGTGTCTCTGTGTGTGTATGTCTATGTGTGTGTGTGTGTGTGTGTATGAATGTCTGTGTGTGCGTGTGTGTGAATGTCTGTGTATATGTTCGTGTGTGTGTGTGAATGTTTGTGTGTGTGAATGTCTGTGTGTGTGTGAATGTTTGTGTGTGGGTCTGTGTGTGTAAATGTTTCTTTGGGGGTGTGTGTCTGTAAATGCCTGTGTGTGTGTATGAATGTCTATGTGTGTCTGTGAAGTTCTGTGTGTGTGAGAGAATGTCTGTGTGTGTGTGAATGTCTGCATCTGTGTGTGAATGTCTGTGTGTGTGTGTGTGTGTGTGAATGACTGTGAGTGTGTGACTGTGTGTGTTTTTGTGTGTGTGAATGTCTGTGCGCGTGTGGGAATGATTGTTTATGTGTGTGTGGATGTGTGTTTGAATGTCTGGGTCTGTGTGTATGTCTGTCTGTGTTTGTGTCTGTGTGTGAATGTCTGTGTGTGTGTGTGTGTGTGTGCGTGGATGTCTGTGTGTGTACATGTCTCTGTGTGTGAATCTGTGTGTGAATGTGTTTGTGAATCTGTGTGTGTGTGAATGTGTGTGTGTGAATGTCTATGTCTGTGTGTGTGTGTGTGTGAATGTCTGTGTCTGTGTCTGTGTGCATGTGTGAATGTCTGTGTGTGTGTGAATGTCTGTGTGTGTGTGAATGTCGGTGTGTGTATGAATGTCTGTGTGTGTGTCTGAATGTCTGTGTGCGTGTGTATGTATGAATGTCTGTGTGTGTGAATGTCTGTGTCTGTGTGTGTGTGTGAATGTCTGTGTCTGTGTCTGTGTGCGTGTGTGAATGTCTGTGTGTGTGTGTGAATGTCTGTGTGTATGTGAATGTCTGTGTGTGTATGAATGTCCGTGTGTGTATGAATGTCTGTGTGTGTGTCTGATTGTCTGTGTATGTGTGTATGTATGAATGTGTGTTTCTGTGAATGTCTGTGTGTGTGTGAGAATGTCTGTGTGTGTGTGTGAATTCTGTGAGTGTGTGAATGTCTGTGTGTGTGTGTGAATGTCTGTGTGTGTGTGAATGTGTGTGTGTCTCTGTGTGTGTATGTCTGTGTGTGTGTGTGTGTGTGTGTGTGTGTGTATGAATGTCTGTGTGTGGGTGTGTGTGAATGTCTGTGGGTGTGCATGGTTGAATGTGTGTGTGTGTATGTCTGTGTGTGTGTGAATGTGTGTGTGTGTGTGAATGTCTGTCTGTGGGTGTGTGTGTAAATGTCTGTGTGGGACTGTGCATGTGTAAATCTCTGTGAGTGTGTATTTGTGAATGTTTATATGTGAATGTCTGTGTGTGTGTTTGTGTGTGTGTGTGTGTGTGTGAATGTGTGTGTATGTCTGTGTGTGTGTGTGAATGTCTGTGTGTATGTCCGTGTGTGTGTGTGTGTGAATGTCTGTGTGTGTGTATCTGTGTGTGTGTGAATGTCTGTGTGTGTGTGAATGTCTGTGTGTGTGTGAATGTCTGTGTGTGGGTGTGTGTGTGTAAATGTCTGTGTGGGGCTATGCATGTGTAAATGTCTGTGAGTGTGTATTTGTGAATGTTTATATGTGAATGTCTGTGTGCGTGTGTGTGTGTTTGTGTGTGTGAATGTGTGTGTATGTCTGTGTGTGTGTGTGTGTGTGTGAATGTCTGTGTATATGTCCGTGTGTGTGTGTGAATGTTTGTGTGTGTGAATGTCTGTGTGTGTGTGAATGTTTGTGTGTGGGTCTGTGTGTGTAAATGTTTCTTTGGGGGTGTGTGTCTGTAAATGCCTGTGTGTGTGTATGAATGTCTATGTGTGTCTGTGAAGTTCTGTGTGTGTGAGAGAATGTCTGTGTGTGTGTGAATGTCTGCATCTGTGTGTGAATGTCTGTGTGTGTGTGTGTGTGTGTGAATGTCTGTGAGTGTGTGACTGTCTGTGTGTGTTTTTGTGTGTGTGAATGTCTGTGTGGGTGTGGGAATGATTGTTTATGTGTGTGTGGATGTGTGTTTGAATGGCTGGGTGTGTGTGTATGTCTGTCTGTGTTTGTGTCTGTGTGTGAATGTCTGTGTGTGTGTGTGTGTGCGTGGATGTCTGTGTGTGTACGTGTCTCTGTGTGTGAATCTGTGTGTGAATGTATTTGTGAATCTGTGTGTGTGTGAATGTGTGTGTGTGAATGTCTATGTCTGTGTGTGTGTGTGTGAATGTCTGTGTCTGTGTCTGTGTGCATGTGTGAATGTCTGTGTGTGTATGAATGTCTGTGTGTGTGTCTGAATGTCTGTGTGCGTGTGTATGTATGAATGTCTGTGTGTGTGAATGTCTGTGTCTGTGTGTGTGTGTGAATGTCTGTGTCTGTGTCTGTGTGCGTGTGTGAATGTCTGTGTGTGAGAGAATGTCTGTGTGTATGTGAATGTCTGTGTGTGTGTCTGATTGTCTGCGTAAGTGTGTATGTATGAATGTGTGTTTCTGTGAATGTCTGTGTGTGTGTGAGAATGTCTGTGTGTGTGTGTGAATTCTGTGAGTGTGTGAATGTCTGTGTGTGTGTGTGAATGTCTGTATGTGTGTGAATGTGTGTGTGTCTCTGTGTGTGTATGTCTGTGTGTGTGTGTGTGTGTGTATGAATGTCTGTGTGTGGGTGTGTGTGAATGTCTGTGTATATGTCCCTGTGTGTGTGTGAATGTTTGTGTGTGTGAATGTCTGTGTGTGTGTGAATGTTTGTGTGTGGGTCTGTGTGTGTAAATGTTTCTTTGGGGGTGTGTGTCTGTAAATGCCTGTGTGTGTGTATGAATGTCTATGTGTGTCTGTGAAGTTCTGTGTGTGTGAGAGAATGTCTGTGTGTGTGTGAATGTCTGCATCTGTGTGTGAATGTCTGTGTGTGTGTGTGTGTGTGTGTGTGAATGTCTGTGAGTGTGTGACTGTCTGTGTGTGTTTTTGTGTGTGTGAATGTCTGTGTGGGTGTGGGAATGATTGTTTATGTGTGTGTGGATGTGTGTTTGAATGTCTGGGTCTGTGTGTATGTCTGTCTGTGTTTGTGTCTGTGTGTGAATGTCTGTGTGTGTGTGTGTGTGTGTGTGCGTGGATGTCTGTGTGTGTACGTGTCTCTGTGTGTGAATCTGTGTGTGAATGTGTTTGTGAATCTGTGTGTGTGTGAATGTGTGTGTGTGAATGTCTATGTCTGTGTGTGTTTGTGTGAATGTCTGTGTCTGTGTGCATGTGTGAATGTCTGTGTGTGTATGAATGTCTGTGTGTGTATCTGAATGTCTGTGTGTGTGTGTATGTATGAATGTCTGTGTGTGTGAATGTCTGTGTCTGTGTGTGTGTGTGAATGTCTGTGTCTGTGTCTGTGTGCGTGTGTGAATGTCTGTGTGTGTGTGTGAATGTCTGTGTGTATGTGAATGTCCGTGTGTGTATGAATGTCTGTGTGTGTGTCTGATTGTCTGTGTATGTGTGTATGTATGAATGTGTGTTTCTGTGAATGTCTGTGTGTGTGTGAGAATGTCTGTGTGTGTGTGTGAATTCTGTGAGTGTGTGAATGTCTGTGTGTGTGAATGTCTGTATGTGTGTGAATGTGTGTGTGTCTCTGTGTGTGTATGTCTGTGTGTGTGTGTGTGTGTATGAATGTCTGTGTGTGGGTGTGTGTGAATGTCTGTGTATATGTCCGTGTGTGTGTGTGAATGTTTGTGTGTGTGAATGTCTGTGTGTGTGTGAATGTTTGTGTGTGGGTCTGTGTGTGTAAATGTTTCTTTGGGGGTGTGTGTCTGTAAATGCCTGTGTGTGTGTATGAATGTCTATGTGTGTCTGTGAAGTTCTGTGTGTGTGAGAGAATGTCTGTGTGTGTGTGAATGTCTGCATCTGTGTGTGAATGTCTGTGTGTGTGTGTGTGTGTGAATGTCTGTGAGTGTGTGACTGTCTGTGTGTGTTTTTGTGTGTGTGAATGTCTGTGTGCTTGTGGGAATGATTGTTTATGTGTGTGTGGATGTGTGTTTGAATGTCTGGGTGTGTGTGTATGTCTGTCTGTGTTTGTGTCTGTGTGTGAATGTCTGTGTGTGTGTGTGTGTGTGCGTGGATGTCTGTGTGTGTACGTGTCTCTGTGTGTGAATCTGTGTGTGAATGTGTTTGTGAATCTGTGTGTGTGTGAATGTGTGTGTGTGAATGTCTATGTCTGTGTGTGTGTGTGTGAATGTCTGTGTCTGTGTCTGTGTGCATGTGTGAATGTCTGTGTGTGTGTGAATGTCTGTGTGTGTGTGAATGTCTGTGTGTGTCTGAATGTCTGTGTGTGTGTCTGAATGTCCGTGTGCATGTGTATGTATGAATGTCTGTGTGTGAATGTCTGTGTCTGTGTGTGTGTGTGTGAATGTCTGTGTCTGTGTCTGTGTGCGTGTGTGAATGTCCGTGTGTGTGTGAATGTCTGTGTGTATGTGAATGTCTGTGTGTGTATGAATGTCCGTGTGTGTACGAATGTCTGTGTGTGTGTCTGATTGTCTGTGTAAGTGTGTATGTATGAATGTGTGTTTCTGTGAATGTCTGTGTGTGTGTGAGAATGTCTGTGTGTGTGTGTGTGAATTCTGTGTGTGTGTGAATGTCTGTGTGTGTGTGAATGCCTGTGTGTGTGTGTGTGTGTGAATGTCTGTGAGTGTGTGACTGTCTGTGTGTGTTTTTGTGTGTGTGAATGTCTGTGTGCGTGTGGGAATGATTGTTTATGTGTGTGTGGATGTGTGTTTGAATGTCTGGGTCTGTGTGTATGTCTGTCTGTGTTTGTGTCTGTGTGTGAATCTCTGTGTGTGTGTGTGTGTGTGTGTGTGCGTGGATGTCTGTGTGTGTACGTGTCTCTGTGTGTGAATCTGTGTGTGAATGTGTTTGTGAATCTGTGTGTGTGTGAATGTGTGTGTGTGAATGTCTATGTCTGTGTGTGTTTGTGTGAATGTCTGTGTCTGTGTGCATGTGTGAATGTCTGTGTGTGTATGAATGTCTGTGTGTGTATCTGAATGTCTGTGTGTGTGTGTATGTATGAATGTCTGTGTGTGTGAATGTCTGTGTCTGTGTGTGTGTGTGAATGTCTGTGTCTGTGTCTGTGTGCGTGTGTGAATGTCTGTGTGTGTGTGTGAATGTCTGTGTGTATGTGAATGTCTGTGTGTGTATGAATGTCTGTGTGTGTGTCTGATTGTCTGTGTATGTGTGTATGTATGAATGTGTGTTTCTGTGAATGTCTGTGTGTGTGTGAGAATGTCTGTGTGTGTGTGTGAATTCTGTGAGTGTGTGAATGTCTGTGTGTGTGTGTGAATGTCTGTATGTGTGTGAATGTGTGTGTGTCTCTGTGTGTGTATGTCTGTGTGTGTGTGTGTGTGTGTATGAATGTCTGTGTGTGGGTGTGTGTGAATGTCTGTGTATATGTCCGTGTGTGTGTGTGAATGTTTGTGTGTGTGAATGTCTGTGTGTGTGTGAATGTTTGTGTGTGGGTCTGTGTGTGTAAATGTTTCTTTGGGGGTGTGTGTCTGTAAATGCCTGTGTGTGTGTATGAATGTCTATGTGTGTCTGTGAAGTTCTGTGTGTGTGAGAGAATGTCTGTGTGTGTGTGAATGTCTGCATCTGTGTGTGAATGTCTGTGTGTGTGTGTGTGTGTGTGTGTGTGTGTGTGAATGTCTGTGAGTGTGTGACTGTCTGTGTGTGTTTTTGTGTGTGTGAATGTCTGTGTGCTTGTGGGAATGATTGTTTATGTGTGTGTGGATGTGTGTTTGAATGTCTGGGTCTGTGTGTATGTCTGTCTGTGTTTGTGTCTGTGTGTGAATGTCTGTGTGTGTGTGTGTGTGTGCGTGGATGTCTGTGTGTGTACGTGTCTCTGTGTGTGAATCTGTGTGTGAATGTGTTTGTGAATCTGTGTGTGTGTGAATGTGTGTGTGTGAATGTCTATGTCTGTGTGTGTGTGTGTGAATGTCTGTGTCTGTGTCTGTGTGCATGTGTGAATGTCTGTGTGTGTGTGAATGTCTGTGTGTGTGTGAATGTCTGTGTGTGTCTGAATGTCTGTGTGTATGTCTGAATGTCCGTGTGCGTGTGTATGTATGAATGTCTGTGTGTGTGAATGTCTGTGTCTGTGTGTGTGTGTGTGAATGTCTGTGTCTGTGTCTGTGTGCGTGTGTGAATGTCTGTGTGTGTGTGAATGTCTGTGTGTATGTGAATGTCTGTGTGTGTATGAATGTCCGTGTGTGTATGAATGTCTGTGTGTGTGTCTGATTGTCTGTGTAAGTGTGTATGTATGAATGTGTGTTTCTGTGAATGTCTGTGTGTGTGTGAGAATGTCTGTGTGTGTGTGTGAATTCTGTGAGTGTGTGAATGTCTGTGTGTGTGTGAATGTCTGTGTGTGTGTGTGTGAACGTCTGTGTGTGTGTGAATGTCTGTGAGTGTGTGACTGTGTGTGTTTTTGTCTGTGTGAATGTCTGTGCGCGTGTGGGAATGATTGTTTATGTGTGTGTGGATGTGTGTTTGAATGTCTGGGTCTGTGTGTATGTATGTCTGTGTTTGTGTCTGTGTGTGAATGTCTGTGTGTGTGTGTGTGTGTGTGCGTGGATGTCTGTGTGTGTACGTGTCTCTGTGTGTGAATCTGTGTGTGAATGTGTTTGTGAATCTGTGTGTGTGTGAATGTGTGTGTGTGAATGTCTATGTCTGTGTGTGTGTGTGTGAATGTCTGTGTCTGTGTCTGTGTGCATGTGTGAATGTCTGTGTGTGTGTGAATGTCTGTGTCTGTGTGAATGTCGGTGTGTGTATGAATGTCTGTGTGTGTGTCTGAATGTCTGTGTGCGTGTGTATGTATGAATGTCTGTGTGTGTGAATGTCTGTGTCTGTGTGTGTGTGTGAATGTCTGTGTCTGTGTCTGTGTGCGTGTGTGAATGTCTGTGTGTGTGTGTGAATGTCTGTGTGTATGTGAATGTCTGTGTGTGTATGAATGTCCGTGTGTGTATGAATGTCTGTGTGTGTGTCTGATTGTCTGTGTATGTTTGTATGTATGAATGTGTGTTTCTGTGAATGTCTGTGTGTGTGTGAGAATGTCTGTGTGTGTGTGTGAATTCTGTGAGTGTGTGAATGTCTGTGTGTGTGTGTGAATGTCTGTGTGTGTGTGAATGTGTGTGTGTCTCTGTGTGTGTATGTCTGTGTGTGTGTGTGTGTGTGTGTGTGTGTGTGTGTGTGTGTATGAATGTCTGTGTGTGGGTGTGTGTGAATGTCTGTGGGTGTGCATGGTTGAATGTGTGTGTGTGTATGTCTGTGTGTGTGTGAATGTGTGTGTGTGTGTGAATGTCTGTCTGTGGGTGTGTGTGTAAATGTCTGTGTGGGACTGTGCATGTGTAAATCTCTGTGAGTGTGTATTTGTGAATGTTTATATGTGAATGTCTGTGTGTGTGTTTGTGTGTGTGTGTGTGTGTGTGAATGTGTGTGTATGTCTGTGTGTGTGTGTGAATGTCTGTGTGTATGTCCGTGTGTGTGTGAATGTCTGTGTGTGTGTATCTGTATGTGTGTGAATGTCTGTGTGTGTGTGAATGTCTGTGTGTGTGTGAATGTCTGTGTGTGGGTGTGTGTGTGTAAATGTCTGTGTGGGGCTATGCATGTGTAAATGTCTGTGAGTGTGTATTTGTGAATGTTTATATGTGAATGTCTGTGTGCGTGTGTGTGTGTTTGTGTGTGTGAATGTGTGTGTATGTCAGTGTGTGTGTGTGTGTGTGTGTGAATGTCTGTGTATATGTCCGTGTGTGTGTGTGAATGTTTGTGTGTGTGAATGTCTGTGTGTGTGTGAATGTTTGTGTGTGGGTCTGTGTGTGTAAATGTTTCTTTGGGGGTGTGTGTCTGTAAATGCCTGTGTGTGTGTATGAATGTCTATGTGTGTCTGTGAAGTTCTGTGTGTGTGAGAGAATGTCTGTGTGTGTGTGAATGTCTGCATCTGTGTGTGAATGTCTGTGTGTGTGTGTGTGTGTGTGAATGTCTGTGAGTGTGTGACTGTCTGTGTGTGTTTTTGTGTGTGTGAATGTCTGTGTGCGTGTGGGAATGATTGTTTATGTGTGTGTGGATGTGTGTTTGAATGTCTGGGTGTGTGTGTATGTCTGTCTGTGTTTGTGTCTGTGTGTGAATGTCTGTGTGTGTGTGTGTGTGCGTGGATGTCTGTGTGTGTACGTGTCTCTGTGTGTGAATCTGTGTGTGAATGTGTTTGTGAATCTGTGTGTGTGTGAATGTGTGTGTGTGAATGTCTATGTCTGTGTGTGTGTGTGTGAATGTCTGTGTCTGTGTCTGTGTGCATGTGTGAATGTCTGTGTGTGTATGAATGTCTGTGTGTGTGTCTGAATGTCTGTGTGCGTGTGTATGTATGAATGTCTGTGTGTGTGAATGTCTGTGTCTGTGTGTGTGTGTGAATGTCTGTGTCTGTGTCTGTGTGCGTGTGTGAATGTCTGTGTGTGAGAGAATGTCTGTGTGTATGTGAATGTCTGTGTGTGTGTCTGATTGTCTGCGTAAGTGTGTATGTATGAATGTGTGTTTCTGTGAATGTCTGTGTGTGTGTGAGAATGTCTGTGTGTGTGTGTGAATTCTGTGAGTGTGTGAATGTCTGTGTGTGTGTGTGAATGTCTGTGTGTGTGTGAATGTGTGTGTGTCTCTGTGTGTGTATGTCTGTGTGTGTGTGTGTGTGTGTATGAATGTCTGTGTGTGGGTGTGTGTGAATGTCTGTGTATATGTCCCTGTGTGTGTGTGAATGTTTGTGTGTGTGAATGTCTGTGTGTGTGTGAATGTTTGTGTGTGGGTCTGTGTGTGTAAATGTTTCTTTGGGGGTGTGTGTCTGTAAATGCCTGTGTGTGTGTATGAATGTCTATGTGTGTCTGTGAAGTTCTGTGTGTGTGAGAGAATGTCTGTGTGTGTGTGAATGTCTGCATCTGTGTGTGAATGTCTGTGTGTGTGTGTGTGTGTGTGTGTGAATGTCTGTGAGTGTGTGACTGTCTGTGTGTGTTTTTGTGTGTGTGAATGACTGTGTGCTTGTGGGAATGATTGTTTATGTGTGTGTGGATGTGTGTTTGAATGTCTGGGTCTGTGTGTATGTCTGTCTGTGTTTGTGTCTGTGTGTGAATGTCTGTGTGTGTGTGTGTGTGTGCGTGGATGTCTGTGTGTATACGTGTCTCTGTGTGTGAATCTGTGTGTGAATGTGTTTGTGAATCTGTGTGTGTGTGAATGTGTGTGTGTGAATGTCTATGTCTGTGTGTGTGTGTGTGTGAATGTCTGTGTCTGTGTCTGTGTGCATGTGTGAATGTCTGTGTATGTGTGAATGTCTGTGTGTGTGTGAATGTCTGTGTGTGTATGAATGTCTTTGTGTGTGTCTGAATGTCTGTGTGCGTGTGTATGTATGAATGTCTGTGTGTGTGAATGTCTGTGTCTGTGTGTGTGTCTGAATGTCTGTGTCTGTGTCTGTGTGCATGTGTGAATGTCTGTCTGTGTGTGAATGTCTGTGTGTATGTGAATGTCTGTGTGTGTATGAATGTCCGTGTGTGTATGAATGTCTGTATGTGCGTCTGATTGTCTGTGTATGTGTGTATGTATGAATGTGTGTTTCTGTGAATGTCTGTGTGTGTGTGAGAATGTCTGTGTGTGTGTGTGAATTCTGTGAGTGTGTGAATGTCTGTGTGTGTGTGAATGTCTGTGTGTGTGTGAATGTGTGTGTGTCTCTGTGTGTGTATGTCTGTGTGTGTGTGTGTGTGTGTGTATGAATGTCTGTGTGTGGGTGTGTGTGAATGTCTGTGTATATGTCCCTGTGTGTGTGTGAATGTTTGTGTGTGTGAATGTCTGTGTGTGTGTGAATGTTTGTCTGTGGGTCTGTGTGTGTAAATGTTTCTTTGGGGGTGTGTGTCTGTAAATGCCTGTGTGTGTGTATGAATGTCTATGTGTGTCTGTGAAGTTCTGTGTGTGTGAGAGAATGTCTGTGTGTGTGTGAATGTCTGCATCTGTGTGTGAATGTCTGTGTGTGTGTGTGTGTGTGTGTGAATGTCTGTGAGTGTGTGACTGTCTGTGTGTGTTTTTGTGTGTGTGAATGTCTGTGTGCGTGTGGGAATGATTGTTTATGTGTGTGTGGATGTGTGTTTGAATGTCTGGGTCTGTGTGTATGTCTGTCTGTGTTTGTGTCTGTGTGTGAATGCCTGTGTGTGTGTGTGTGTGTGCGTGGATGTCTGTGTGTGTACGTGTCTCTGTGTGTGAATCTGTGTGTGAATGTGTTTGTGAATCTGTGTGTGTGTGAATGTGTGTGTGTGAATGTCTATGTCTGTGTGTGTGTGTGTGAATGTCTGTGTCTGTGTCTGTGTGCGTGTGTGACTGTCTGAGTGTGCGTGTGAATGTCTGTGTGTATGTGAATGTCTGTGTGTGTATGAATGTCCGTGTGTGTATGAATGTCTGTGTGTCTGTCTGATTGTCCGTGTATGTGTGTATGTATGAATGTGTGTTTCTGTGAATGTCTGTGTGTGTGTGAGAATGTCTGTGTGTGTGGGAATGTCTGTGAGTGTGTGAATGTCTGTGTGTGTGTGAATGTCTGTGTGTGTGTGAATGTGTGTGTGTCTCTGTGTGTGTATGTCTGTGTGTGTGTGTGTGTGTGTATGAATGTCTGTGTGTGGGTGTGTGTGAATGTCTGTGGGTGTGCATGGTTGAATGTGTATGTGTGTATGTCTGTGTGTGTGTGAATGTGTGTGTGTGTCAATGTCTGTCTGTGGGTGTGTGTGTAAATGTCTGTGTGGGACTGTGCATGTGTAAATGTCTGTGAGTGTGTATTTGTGAATGTTTATATGTGAATGTCTGTGTGTGTGTGTTTGTGTGTGTGTGTGTGTGTGAATGTGTGTGTATGTCTGTGTGTGTGTGTGAATGTCTGTGTGTATGTCCGTGTGTGTGTGTGTGTGAATGTCTCTGTGTGTGTATCTGTATGTGTGTGAATGTCAGTGTGTGTGTGAATGTCTGTGTGCGTGTTTGTGTGTGTGTGTGTGTGAAAGTATATTTGTGTGTGAATGTCTGCATCTGTGTGTGAATGTCTGTGTGTGTGTGTGTGTGTGTGTGTGTGAATGTCTGTGAGTGTGTGACTGTCTGTGTGTGTTTTTGTGTGTGTGAATGTCTGTGTGGGTGTGGGAATGATTGTTTATGTGTGTGTGGATGTGTGTTTGAATGTCTGGGTCTGTGTGTATGTCTGTCTGTGTTTGTGTCTGTGTGTGAATGTCTGTGTGTGTGTGTGTGTGTGTGTGTGTGTGTGTGCGTGGATGTCTGTGTGTGTACGTGTCTCTGTGTGTGAATCTGTGTGTGAATGTGTTTGTGAATCTGTGTGTGTGTGAATGTGTGTGTGTGAATGTCTATGTCTGTGTGTGTTTGTGTGAATGTCTGTGTCTGTGTGCATGTGTGAATGTCTGTGTGTGTATGAATGTCTGTGTGTGTATCTGAATGTCTGTGTGTGTGTGTATGTATGAATGTCTGTGTGTGTGAATGTCTGTGTCTGTGTGTGTGTGTGAATGTCTGTGTCTGTGTCTGTGTGCGTGTGTGAATGTCTGTGTGTGTGTGTGAATGTCTGTGTGTATGTGAATGTCCGTGTGTGTATGAATGTCTGTGTGTGTGTCTGATTGTCTGTGTATGTGTGTATGTATGAATGTGTGTTTCTGTGAATGTCTGTGTGTGTGTGAGAATGTCTGTGTGTGTGTGTGAATTCTGTGAGTGTGTGAATGTCTGTGTGTGTGTGTGAATGTCTGTATGTGTGTGAATGTGTGTGTGTCTCTGTGTGTGTATGTCTGTGTGTGTGTGTGTGTGTATGAATGTCTGTGTGTGGGTGTGTGTGAATGTCTGTGTATATGTCCCTGTGTGTGTGTGAATGTTTGTGTGTGTGAATGTCTGTGTGTGTGTGAATGTTTGTGTGTGGGTCTGTGTGTGTAAATGTTTCTTTGGGGGTGTGTGTCTGTAAATGCCTGTGTGTGTGTATGAATGTCTATGTGTGTCTGTGAAGTTCTGTGTGTGTGAGAGAATGTCTGTGTGTGTGTGAATGTCTGCATCTGTGTGTGAATGTCTGTGTGTGTGTGTGTGTGTGTGTGAATGTCTGTGAGTGTGTGACTGTCTGTGTGTGTTTTTGTGTGTGTGAATGTCTGTGTGCTTGTGGGAATGATTGTTTATGTGTGTGTGGATGTGTGTTTGAATGTCTGGGTCTGTGTGTATGTCTGTCTGTGTTTGTGTCTGTGTGTGAATGTCTGTGTGTGTGTGTGTGTGTGTGTGTGTGTGTGCGTGGATGTCTGTGTGTGTACGTGTCTCTGTGTGTGAATCTGTGTGTGAATGTGTTTGTGAATCTGTGTGTGTGTGAATGTGTGTGTGTGAATGTCTATGTCTGTGTGTGTGTGTGTGAATGTCTGTGTCTGTGTCTGTGTGCATGTGTGAATGTCTGTGTGTGTGTGAATGTCTGTGTGTGTGTGAATGTCTGTGTGTGTGTGAATGTCTGTGTGTGTCTGAATGTCTGTGTGTATGTCTGAATGTCCGTGTGCGTGTGTATGTATGAATGTCTGTGTGTGTGAATGTCTGTGTCTGTGTGTGTGTGTGTGAATGTCTGTGTCTGTGTCTGTGTGCGTGTGTGAATGTCTGTGTGTGTGTGAATGTCTGTGTGTATGTGAATGTCTGTGTGTGTATGAATGTCCGTGTGTGTATGAATGTCTGTGTGTGTGTCTGATTGTCTGTGTAAGTGTGTATGTATGAATGTGTGTTTCTGTGAATGTCTGTGTGTGTGTGAGAATGTCTGTGTGTGTGTGTGAATTCTGTGAGTGTGTGAATGTCTGTGTGTGTGTGAATGTCTGTGTGTGTGTGTGTCTCTGTGTGTGTATGTCTATGTGTGTGTGTGTGTGTGTGTATGAATGTCTGTGTGTGCGTGTGTGTGAATGTCTGTGTATATGTTCGTGTGTGTGTGTGAATGTTTGTGTGTGTGAATGTCTGTGTGTGTGTGAATGTTTGTGTGTGGGTCTGTGTGTGTAAATGTTTCTTTGGGGGTGTGTGTCTGTAAATGCCTGTGTGTGTGTATGAATGTCTATGTGTGTCTGTGAAGTTCTGTGTGTGTGAGAGAATGTCTGTGTGTGTGTGAATGTCTGCATCTGTGTGTGAATGTCTGTGTGTGTGTGTGTGTGTGTGAATGACTGTGAGTGTGTGACTGTGTGTGTTTTTGTGTGTGTGAATGTCTGTGCGCGTGTGGGAATGATTGTTTATGTGTGTGTGGATGTGTGTTTGAATGTCTGGGTCTGTGTGTATGTCTGTCTGTGTTTGTGTCTGTGTGTGAATGTCTGTGTGTGTGTGTGTGTGTGTGCGTGGATGTCTGTGTGTGTACATGTCTCTGTGTGTGAATCTGTGTGTGAATGTGTTTGTGAATCTGTGTGTGTGTGAATGTGTGTGTGTGAATGTCTATGTCTGTGTGTGTGTGTGTGTGAATGTCTGTGTCTGTGTCTGTGTGCATGTGTGAATGTCTGTGTGTGTGTGAATGTCTGTGTGTGTGTGAATGTCGGTGTGTGTATGAATGTCTGTGTGTGTGTCTGAATGTCTGTGTGCGTGTGTATGTATGAATGTCTGTGTGTGTGAATGTCTGTGTCTGTGTGTGTGTGTGAATGTCTGTGTCTGTGTCTGTGTGCGTGTGTGAATGTCTGTGTGTGTGTGTGAATGTCTGTGTGTATGTGAATGTCTGTGTGTGTATGAATGTCCGTGTGTGTATGAATGTCTGTGTGTGTGTCTGATTGTCTGTGTATGTGTGTATGTATGAATGTGTGTTTCTGTGAATGTCTGTGTGTGTGTGAGAATGTCTGTGTGTGTGTGTGAATTCTGTGAGTGTGTGAATGTCTGTGTGTGTGTGTGAATGTCTGTGTGTGTGTGAATGTGTGTGTGTCTCTGTGTGTGTATGTCTGTGTGTGTGTGTGTGTGTGTGTGTGTGTGTATGAATGTCTGTGTGTGGGTGTGTGTGAATGTCTGTGGGTGTGCATGGTTGAATGTGTGTGTGTGTATGTCTGTGTGTGTGTGAATGTGTGTGTGTGTGTGAATGTCTGTCTGTGGGTGTGTGTGTAAATGTCTGTGTGGGACTGTGCATGTGTAAATCTCTGTGAGTGTGTATTTGTGAATGTTTATATGTGAATGTCTGTGTGTGTGTTTGTGTGTGTGTGTGTGTGTGTGAATGTGTGTGTATGTCTGTGTGTGTGTGTGAATGTCTGTGTGTATGTCCGTGTGTGTGTGTGTGTGAATGTCTGTGTGTGTGTATCTGTGTGTGTGTGAATGTCTGTGTGTGTGTGAATGTCTGTGTGTGTGTGAATGTCTGTGTGTGGGTGTGTGTGTGTAAATGTCTGTGTGGGGCTATGCATGTGTAAATGTCTGTGAGTGTGTATTTGTGAATGTTTATATGTGAATGTCTGTGTGCGTGTGTGTGTGTTTGTGTGTGTGAATGTGTGTGTATGTCTGTGTGTGTGTGTGTGTGTGTGAATGTCTGTGTATATGTCCGTGTGTGTGTGTGAATGTTTGTGTGTGTGAATGTCTGTGTGTGTGTGAATGTTTGTGTGTGGGTCTGTGTGTGTAAATGTTTCTTTGGGGGTGTGTGTCTGTAAATGCCTGTGTGTGTGTATGAATGTCTATGTGTGTCTGTGAAGTTCTGTGTGTGTGAGAGAATGTCTGTGTGTGTGTGAATGTCTGCATCTGTGTGTGAATGTCTGTGTGTGTGTGTGTGTGTGTGAATGTCTGTGAGTGTGTGACTGTCTGTGTGTGTTTTTGTGTGTGTGAATGTCTGTGTGGGTGTGGGAATGATTGTTTATGTGTGTGTGGATGTGTGTTTGAATGGCTGGGTGTGTGTGTATGTCTGTCTGTGTTTGTGTCTGTGTGTGAATGTCTGTGTGTGTGTGTGTGTGCGTGGATGTCTGTGTGTGTACGTGTCTCTGTGTGTGAATCTGTGTGTGAATGTATTTGTGAATCTGTGTGTGTGTGAATGTGTGTGTGTGAATGTCTATGTCTGTGTGTGTGTGTGTGAATGTCTGTGTCTGTGTCTGTGTGCATGTGTGAATGTCTGTGTGTGTATGAATGTCTGTGTGTGTGTCTGAATGTCTGTGTGCGTGTGTATGTATGAATGTCTGTGTGTGTGAATGTCTGTGTCTGTGTGTGTGTGTGAATGTCTGTGTCTGTGTCTGTGTGCGTGTGTGAATGTCTGTGTGTGAGAGAATGTCTGTGTGTATGTGAATGTCTGTGTGTGTGTCTGATTGTCTGCGTAAGTGTGTATGTATGAATGTGTGTTTCTGTGAATGTCTGTGTGTGTGTGAGAATGTCTGTGTGTGTGTGTGAATTCTGTGAGTGTGTGAATGTCTGTGTGTGTGTGTGAATGTCTGTATGTGTGTGAATGTGTGTGTGTCTCTGTGTGTGTATGTCTGTGTGTGTGTGTGTGTGTGTATGAATGTCTGTGTGTGGGTGTGTGTGAATGTCTGTGTATATGTCCCTGTGTGTGTGTGAATGTTTGTGTGTGTGAATGTCTGTGTGTGTGTGAATGTTTGTGTGTGGGTCTGTGTGTGTAAATGTTTCTTTGGGGGTGTGTGTCTGTAAATGCCTGTGTGTGTGTATGAATGTCTATGTGTGTCTGTGAAGTTCTGTGTGTGTGAGAGAATGTCTGTGTGTGTGTGAATGTCTGCATCTGTGTGTGAATGTCTGTGTGTGTGTGTGTGTGTGTGTGTGAATGTCTGTGAGTGTGTGACTGTCTGTGTGTGTTTTTGTGTGTGTGAATGTCTGTGTGGGTGTGGGAATGATTGTTTATGTGTGTGTGGATGTGTGTTTGAATGTCTGGGTCTGTGTGTATGTCTGTCTGTGTTTGTGTCTGTGTGTGAATGTCTGTGTGTGTGTGTGTGTGTGTGTGCGTGGATGTCTGTGTGTGTACGTGTCTCTGTGTGTGAATCTGTGTGTGAATGTGTTTGTGAATCTGTGTGTGTGTGAATGTGTGTGTGTGAATGTCTATGTCTGTGTGTGTTTGTGTGAATGTCTGTGTCTGTGTGCATGTGTGAATGTCTGTGTGTGTATGAATGTCTGTGTGTGTATCTGAATGTCTGTGTGTGTGTGTATGTATGAATGTCTGTGTGTGTGAATGTCTGTGTCTGTGTGTGTGTGTGAATGTCTGTGTCTGTGTCTGTGTGCGTGTGTGAATGTCTGTGTGTGTGTGTGAATGTCTGTGTGTATGTGAATGTCCGTGTGTGTATGAATGTCTGTGTGTGTGTCTGATTGTCTGTGTATGTGTGTATGTATGAATGTGTGTTTCTGTGAATGTCTGTGTGTGTGTGAGAATGTCTGTGTGTGTGTGTGAATTCTGTGAGTGTGTGAATGTCTGTGTGTGTGAATGTCTGTATGTGTGTGAATGTGTGTGTGTCTCTGTGTGTGTATGTCTGTGTGTGTGTGTGTGTGTATGAATGTCTGTGTGTGGGTGTGTGTGAATGTCTGTGTATATGTCCGTGTGTGTGTGTGAATGTTTGTGTGTGTGAATGTCTGTGTGTGTGTGAATGTTTGTGTGTGGGTCTGTGTGTGTAAATGTTTCTTTGGGGGTGTGTGTCTGTAAATGCCTGTGTGTGTGTATGAATGTCTATGTGTGTCTGTGAAGTTCTGTGTGTGTGAGAGAATGTCTGTGTGTGTGTGAATGTCTGCATCTGTGTGTGAATGTCTGTGTGTGTGTGTGTGTGTGTGTGTGAATGTCTGTGAGTGTGTGACTGTCTGTGTGTGTTTTTGTGTGTGTGAATGTCTGTGTGGGTGTGGGAATGATTGTTTATGTGTGTGTGGATGTGTGTTTGAATGTCTGGGTCTGTGTGTATGTCTGTCTGTGTTTGTGTCTGTGTGTGAATGTCTGTGTGTGTGTGTGTGTGTGTGTGCGTGGATGTCTGTGTGTGTACGTGTCTCTGTGTGTGAATCTGTGTGTGAATGTGTTTGTGAATCTGTGTGTGTGTGAATGTGTGTGTGTGAATGTCTATGTCTGTGTGTGTTTGTGTGAATGTCTGTGTCTGTGTGCATGTGTGAATGTCTGTGTGTGTATGAATGTCTGTGTGTGTATCTGAATGTCTGTGTGTGTGTGTATGTATGAATGTCTGTGTGTGTGAATGTCTGTGTCTGTGTGTGTGTGTGAATGTCTGTGTCTGTGTCTGTGTGCGTGTGTGAATGTCTGTGTGTGTGTGTGAATGTCTGTGTGTATGTGAATGTCCGTGTGTGTATGAATGTCTGTGTGTGTGTCTGATTGTCTGTGTATGTGTGTATGTATGAATGTGTGTTTCTGTGAATGTCTGTGTGTGTGTGAGAATGTCTGTGTGTGTGTGTGAATTCTGTGAGTGTGTGAATGTCTGTGTGTGTGAATGTCTGTATGTGTGTGAATGTGTGTGTGTCTCTGTGTGTGTATGTCTGTGTGTGTGTGTGTGTGTATGAATGTCTGTGTGTGGGTGTGTGTGAATGTCTGTGTATATGTCCGTGTGTGTGTGTGAATGTTTGTGTGTGTGAATGTCTGTGTGTGTGTGAATGTTTGTGTGTGGGTCTGTGTGTGTAAATGTTTCTTTGGGGGTGTGTGTCTGTAAATGCCTGTGTGTGTGTATGAATGTCTATGTGTGTCTGTGAAGTTCTGTGTGTGTGAGAGAATGTCTGTGTGTGTGTGAATGTCTGCATCTGTGTGTGAATGTCTGTGTGTGTGTGTGTGTGTGTGTGTGAATGTCTGTGAGTGTGTGACTGTCTGTGTGTGTTTTTGTGTGTGTGAATGTCTGTGTGCTTGTGGGAATGATTGTTTATGTGTGTGTGGATGTGTGTTTGAATGTCTGGGTCTGTGTGTATGTCTGTCTGTGTTTGTGTCTGTGTGTGAATGTCTGTGTGTGTGTGTGTGTGTGTGTGTGTGTGCGTGGATGTCTGTGTGTGTACGTGTCTCTGTGTGTGAATCTGTGTGTGAATGTGTTTGTGAATCTGTGTGTGTGTGAATGTGTGTGTGTGTGAATGTCTATGTCTGTGTGTGTGTGTGTGAATGTCTGTGTCTGTGTCTGTGTGCATGTGTGAATGTCTGTGTGTGTGTGAATGTCTGTGTGTGTGTGAATGTCTGTGTGTGTCTGAATGTCTGTGTGTATGTCTGAATGTCCGTGTGCGTGTGTATGTATGAATGTCTGTGTGTGTGAATGTCTGTGTCTGTGTGTGTGTGTGTGAATGTCTGTGTCTGTGTCTGTGTGCGTGTGTGAATGTCTGTGTGTGTGTGAATGTCTGTGTGTATGTGAATGTCTGTGTGTGTATGAATGTCCGTGTGTGTATGAATGTCTGTGTGTGTGTCTGATTGTCTGTGTAAGTGTGTATGTATGAATGTGTGTTTCTGTGAATGTCTGTGTGTGTGTGAGAATGTCTGTGTGTGTGTGTGAATTCTGTGAGTGTGTGAATGTCTGTGTGTGTGTGAATGTCTGTGTGTGTGTGTGTCTCTGTGTGTGTATGTCTATGTGTGTGTGTGTGTGTGTGTATGAATGTCTGTGTGTGCGTGTGTGTGAATGTCTGTGTATATGTCCGTGTGTGTGTGTGAATGTTTGTGTGTGTGAATGTCTGTGTGTGTGTGAATGTTTGTGTGTGGGTCTGTGTGTGTAAATGTTTCTTTGGGGGTGTGTGTCTGTAAATGCCTGTGTGTGTGTATGAATGTCTATGTGTGTCTGTGAAGTTCTGTGTGTGTGAGAGAATGTCTGTGTGTGTGTGAATGTCTGCATCTGTGTGTGAATGTCTGTGTGTGTGTGTGTGTGTGTGAATGTCTGTGAGTGTGTGACTGTGTGTGTTTTTGTGTGTGTGAATGTCTGTGCGCGTGTGGGAATGATTGTTTATGTGTGTGTGGATGTGTGTTTGAATGTCTGGGTCTGTGTGTATGTCTGTCTGTGTTTGTGTCTGTGTGTGAATGTCTGTGTGTGTGTGTGTGTGTGTGCGTGGATGTCTGTGTGTGTACGTGTCTCTGTGTGTGAATCTGTGTGTGAATGTGTTTGTGAATCTGTGTGTGTGTGAATGTGTGTGTGTGAATGTCTATGTCTGTGTGTGTGTGTGTGAATGTCTGTGTCTGTGTCTGTGTGCATGTGTGAATGTCTGTGTGTGTGTGAATGTCTGTGTGTGTGTGAATGTCGGTGTGTGTATGAATGTCTGTGTGTGTGTCTGAATGTCTGTGTGCGTGTGTATGTATGAATGTCTGTGTGTGTGAATGTCTGTGTCTGTGTGTGTGTGTGAATGTCTGTGTCTGTGTCTGTGTGCGTGTGTGAATGTCTGAGTGTGTGTGTGAATGTCTGTGTGTATGTGAATGTCTGTGTGTGTATGAATGTCCGTGTGTGTATGAATGTCTGTGTGTGTGTCTGATTGTCTGTGTATGTGTGTATGTATGAATGTGTGTTTCTGTGAATGTCTGTGTGTGTGTGAGAATGTCTGTGTGTGTGTGTGAATTCTGTGAGTGTGTGAATGTCTGTGTGTGTGTGTGAATGTCTGTGTGTGTGTGAATGTGTGTGTGTCTCTGTGTGTGTATGTCTGTGTGTGTGTGTGTGTGTGTGTGTCTGTGTATGAATGTCTGTGTGTGGGTGTGTGTGAATGTCTGTGGGTGTGCATGGTTGAATGTGTGTGTGTGTATGTCTGTGTGTGTGTGAATGTGTGTGTGTGTGTGAATGTCTGTCTGTGGGTGTGTGTGTAAATGTCTGTGTGGGACTGTGCATGTGTAAATCTCTGTGAGTGTGTATTTGTGAATGTTTATATGTGAATGTCTGTGTGTGTGTTTGTGTGTGTGTGTGTGTGTGTGAATGTGTGTGTATGTCTGTGTGTGTGTGTGAATGTCTGTGTGTATGTCCGTGTGTGTGTGTGTGTGAATGTCTGTGTGTGTGTATCTGTATGTGTGTGAATGTCTGTGTGTGTGTGAATGTCTGTGTGTGTGTGAATGTCTGTGTGTGGGTGTGTGTGTGTAAATGTCTGTGTGGGGCTATGCATGTGTAAATGTCTGTGAGTGTGTATTTGTGAATGTTTATATGTGAATGTCTGTGTGCGTGTGTGTGTGTTTGTGTGTGTGAATGTGTGTGTATGTCTGTGTGTGTGTGTGTGTGTGTGAATGTCTGTGTATATGTCCGTGTGTGTGTGTGAATGTTTGTGTGTGTGAATGTCTGTGTGTGTGTGAATGTTTGTGTGTGGGTCTGTGTGTGTAAATGTTTCTTTGGGGGTGTGTGTCTGTAAATGCCTGTGTGTGTGTATGAATGTCCATGTGTGTCTGTGAAGTTCTGTGTGTGTGAGAGAATGTCTGTGTGTGTGTGAATGTCTGCATCTGTGTGTGAATGTCTGTGTGTTTGTGTGTGTGTGTGTGAATGTCTGTGAGTGTGTGACTGTCTGTGTGTGTTTTTGTGTGTGTGAATGTCTGTGTGCGTGTGGGAATGATTGTTTATGTGTGTGTGGATGTGTGTTTGAATGTCTGGGTGTGTGTGTATGTCTGTCTGTGTTTGTGTCTGTGTGTGAATGTCTGTGTGTGTGTGTGTGTGTGTGCGTGGATGTCTGTGTGTGTACGTGTCTCTGTGTGTGAATCTGTGTGTGAATGTGTTTGTGAATCTGTGTGTGTGTGAATGTGTGTGTGTGAATGTCTATGTCTGTGTGTGTGTGTGTGAATTTCTGTGTCTGTGTCTGTGTGCATGTGTGAATGTCTGTGTGTGTATGAATGTCTGTGTGTGTGTCTGAATGTCTGTGTGCGTGTGTATGTATGAATGTCTGTGTGTGTGAATGTCTGTGTCTGTGTGTGTGTGTGAATGTCTGTGTCTGTGTCTGTGTGTGTGTGTGAATGTCTGTGTGTGAGAGAATGTCTGTGTGTATGTGAATGTCTGTGTGTGTGTCTGATTGTCTGCGTAAGTGTGTATGTATGAATGTGTGTTTCTGTGAATGTCTGTGTGTGTGTGAGAATGTCTGTGTGTGTGTGTGAATTCTGTGAGTGTGTGAATGTCTGTGTGTGTGTGTGAATGTCTGTGTGTGTGTGAATGTGTGTGTGTCTCTGTGTGTGTATGTCTGTGTGTGTGTGTGTGTGTGTATGAATGTCTGTGTGTGGGTGTGTGTGAATGTCTGTGTATATGTCCCTGTGTGTGTGTGAATGTTTGTGTGTGTGAATGTCTGTGTGTGTGTGAATGTTTGTGTGTGGGTCTGTGTGTGTAAATGTTTCTTTGGGGGTGTGTGTCTGTAAATGCCTGTGTGTGTGTATGAATGTCTATGTGTGTCTGTGAAGTTCTGTGTGTGTGAGAGAATGTCTGTGTGTGTGTGAATGTCTGCATCTGTGTGTGAATGTCTGTGTGTGTGTATGTGTGTGTGTGTGAATGTCTGTGAGTGTGTGACTGTCTGTGTGTGTTTTTGTGTGTGTGAATGACTGTGTGCTTGTGGGAATGATTGTTTATGTGTGTGTGGATGTGTGTTTGAATGTCTGGGTCTGTGTGTATGTCTGTCTGTGTTTGTGTCTGTGTGTGAATGTCTGTGTGTGTGTGTGTGTGTGTGTGCGTGGATGTCTGTGTGTATACGTGTCTCTGTGTGTGAATCTGTGTGTGAATGTGTTTGTGAATCTGTGTGTGTGTGAATGTGTGTGTGTGAATGTCTATGTCTGTGTGTGTGTGTGTGTGAATGTCTGTGTCTGTGTCTGTGTGCATGTGTGAATGTCTGTGTATGTGTGAATGTCTGTGTGTGTGTGAATGTCTGTGTGTGTATGCATGTCTTTGTGTGTGTCTGAATGTCTGTGTGCGTGTGTATGTATGAATGTCTGTGTGTGTGAATGTCTGTGTCTGTGTGTGTGTCTGAATGTCTGTGTCTGTGTCTGTGTGCATGTGTGAATGTCTGTCTGTGTGTGAATGTCTGTGTGTATGTGAATGTCTGTGTGTGTATGAATGTCCGTGTGTGTATGAATGTCTGTATGTGTGTCTGATTGTCTGTGTATGTGTGTATGTATGAATGTGTGTTTCTGTGAATGTCTGTGTGTGTGTGAGAATGTCTGTGTGTGTGTGTGAATTCTGTGAGTGTGTGAATGTCTGTGTGTGTGTGAATGTCTGTGTGTGTGTGAATGTGTGTGTGTCTCTGTGTGTGTATGTCTGTGTGTGTGTGTGTGTGTGTGTGTATGAATGTCTGTGTGTGGGTGTGTGTGAATGTCTGTGTATATGTCCCTGTGTGTGTGTGAATGTTTGTGTGTGTGAATGTCTGTGTGTGTGTGAATGTTTGTGTGTGGGTCTGTGTGTGTAAATGTTTCTTTGGGGGTGTGTGTCTGTAAATGCCTGTGTGTGTGTATGAATGTCTATGTGTGTCTGTGAAGTTCTGTGTGTGTGAGAGAATGTCTGTGTGTGTGTGAATGTCTGCATCTGTGTGTGAATGTCTGTGTGTGTGTGTGTGTGTGTGTGTGAATGTCTGTGAGTGTGTGACTGTCTGTGTGTGTTTTTGTGTGTGTGAATGTCTGTGTGCGTGTGGGAATGATTGTTTATGTGTGTGTGGATGTGTGTTTGAATGTCTGGGTCTGTGTGTATGTCTGTCTGTGTTTGTGTCTGTGTGTGAATGCCTGTGTGTGTGTGTGTGTGTGCGTGGATGTCTGTGTGTGTACGTGTCTCTGTGTGTGAATCTGTGTGTGAATGTGTTTGTGAATCTGTGTGTGTGTGAATGTGTGTGTGTGAATGTCTATGTCTGTGTGTGTGTGTGTGAATGTCTGTGTCTGTGTCTGTGTGCGTGTGTGACTGTCTGAGTGTGCGTGTGAATGTCTGTGTGTATGTGAATGTCTGTGTGTGTATGAATGTCCGTGTGTGTATGAATGTCTGTGTGTCTGTCTGATTGTCCGTGTATGTGTGTATGTATGAATGTGTGTTTCTGTGAATGTCTGTGTGTGTGTGAGAATGTCTGTGTGTGTGGGAATGTCTGTGAGTGTGTGAATGTCTGTGTGTGTGTGAATGTCTGTGTGTGTGTGAATGTGTGTGTGTCTCTGTGTGTGTATGTCTGTGTGTGTGTGTGTGTGTGTGTGTATGAAAGTCTGTGTGTGGGTGTGTGTGAATGTCTGTGGGTGTGCATGGTTGAATGTGTGTGTGTGTATGTCTGTGTGTTTGTGAATGTGTTTTTGTGTCAATGTCTGTCTGTGGGTGTGTGTGTAAATGTCTGTGTGGGACTGTGCATGTGTAAATGTCTGTGAGTGTGTATTTGTGAATGTTTATATGTGAATGTCTGTGTGTGTGTGTTTGTGTGTGGGTGTGTGTGTGAATGTGTGTGTATGTCTGTGTGTGTGTGTGAATGTCTGTGTGTATGTCCGTGTGTGTGTGTGTGTGAATGTCTCTGTGTGTGTATCTGTCTGTGTGTGTGAATGTCAGTGTGTGTGTGAATGTCTGTGTGCGTGTTTGTGTGTGTGTGTGTGTGAAAGTATATTTGTGTGTGAATGTCTGCATCTGTGTGTGAATGTCTGTGTGTGTGTGTGTGTGTGTGTGAATGTCTGTGAGTGTGTGACTGTCTGTGTGTGTTTTTGTGTGTGTGAATGTCTGTGTGGGTGTGGGAATGATTGTTTATGTGTGTGTGGATGTGTGTTTGAATGTCTGGGTCTGTGTGTATGTCTGTCTGTGTTTGTGTCTGTGTGTGAATGTCTGTGTGTGTGTGTGTGTGTGTGTGCGTGGATGTCTGTGTGTGTACGTGTCTCTGTGTGTGAATCTGTGTGTGAATGTGTTTGTGAATCTGTGTGTGTGTGAATGTGTGTGTGTGAATGTCTATGTCTGTGTGTGTTTGTGTGAATGTCTGTGTCTGTGTGCATGTGTGAATGTCTGTGTGTGTATGAATGTCTGTGTGTGTATCTGAATGTCTGTGTGTGTGTGTATGTATGAATGTCTGTGTGTGTGAATGTCTGTGTCTGTGTGTGTGTGTGAATGTCTGTGTCTGTGTCTGTGTGCGTGTGTGAATGTCTGTGTGTGTGTGTGAATGTCTGTGTGTATGTGAATGTCCGTGTGTGTATGAATGTCTGTGTGTGTGTCTGATTGTCTGTGTATGTGTGTATGTATGAATGTGTGTTTCTGTGAATGTCTGTGTGTGTGTGAGAATGTCTGTGTGTGTGTGTGAATTCTGTGAGTGTGTGAATGTCTGTGTGTGTGAATGTCTGTATGTGTGTGAATGTGTGTGTGTCTCTGTGTGTGTATGTCTGTGTGTGTGTGTGTGTGTATGAATGTCTGTGTGTGGGTGTGTGTGAATGTCTGTGTATATGTCCGTGTGTGTGTGTGAATGTTTGTGTGTGTGAATGTCTGTGTGTGTGTGAATGTTTGTGTGTGGGTCTGTGTGTGTAAATGTTTCTTTGGGGGTGTGTGTCTGTAAATGCCTGTGTGTGTGTATGAATGTCTATGTGTGTCTGTGAAGTTCTGTGTGTGTGAGAGAATGTCTGTGTGTGTGTGAATGTCTGCATCTGTGTGTGAATGTCTGTGTGTGTGTGTGTGTGTGTGTGTGTGTGAATGTCTGTGAGTGTGTGACTGTCTGTGTGTGTTTTTGTGTGTGTGAATGTCTGTGTGCTTGTGGGAATGATTGTTTATGTGTGTGTGGATGTGTGTTTGAATGTCTGGGTCTGTGTGTATGTCTGTCTGTGTTTGTGTCTGTGTGTGAATGTCTGTGTGTGTGTGTGTGTGTGTGTGTGTGTGCGTGGATGTCTGTGTGTGTACGTGTCTCTGTGTGTGAATCTGTGTGTGAATGTGTTTGTGAATCTGTGTGTGTGTGAATGTGTGTGTGTGAATGTCTATGTCTGTGTGTGTGTGTGTGAATGTCTGTGTCTGTGTCTGTGTGCATGTGTGAATGTCTGTGTGTGTGTGAATGTCTGTGTGTGTGTGAATGTCTGTGTGTGTGTGAATGTCTGTGTGTGTCTGAATGTCTGTGTGTATGTCTGAATGTCCGTGTGCGTGTGTATGTATGAATGTCTGTGTGTGTGAATGTCTGTGTCTGTGTGTGTGTGTGTGAATGTCTGTGTCTGTGTCTGTGTGCGTGTGTGAATGTCTGTGTGTGTGTGAATGTCTGTGTGTATGTGAATGTCTGTGTGTGTATGAATGTCCGTGTGTGTATGAATGTCTGTGTGTGTGTCTGATTGTCTGTGTAAGTGTGTATGTATGAATGTGTGTTTCTGTGAATGTCTGTGTGTGTGTGAGAATGTCTGTGTGTGTGTGTGAATTCTGTGAGTGTGTGAATGTCTGTGTGTGTGTGAATGTCTGTGTGTGTGTGTGTCTCTGTGTGTGTATGTCTATGTGTGTGTGTGTGTGTGTGTATGAATGTCTGTGTGTGCGTGTGTGTGAATGTCTGTGTATATGTCCGTGTGTGTGTGTGAATGTTTGTGTGTGTGAATGTCTGTGTGTGTGTGAATGTTTGTGTGTGGGTCTGTGTGTGTAAATGTTTCTTTGGGGGTGTGTGTCTGTAAATGCCTGTGTGTGTGTATGAATGTCTATGTGTGTCTGTGAAGTTCTGTGTGTGTGAGAGAATGTCTGTGTGTGTGTGAATGTCTGCATCTGTGTGTGAATGTCTGTGTGTGTGTGTGTGTGTGTGAATGTCTGTGAGTGTGTGACTGTGTGTGTTTTTGTGTGTGTGAATGTCTGTGCGCGTGTGGGAATGATTGTTTATGTGTGTGTGGATGTGTGTTTGAATGTCTGGGTCTGTGTGTATGTCTGTCTGTGTTTGTGTCTGTGTGTGAATGTCTGTGTGTGTGTGTGTGTGTGTGCGTGGATGTCTGTGTGTGTACGTGTCTCTGTGTGTGAATCTGTGTGTGAATGTGTTTGTGAATCTGTGTGTGTGTGAATGTGTGTGTGTGAATGTCTATGTCTGTGTGTGTGTGTGTGAATGTCTGTGTCTGTGTCTGTGTGCATGTGTGAATGTCTGTGTGTGTGTGAATGTCTGTGTGTGTGTGAATGTCGGTGTGTGTATGAATGTCTGTGTGTGTGTCTGAATGTCTGTGTGCGTGTGTATGTATGAATGTCTGTGTGTGTGAATGTCTGTGTCTGTGTGTGTGTGTGAATGTCTGTGTCTGTGTCTGTGTGCGTGTGTGAATGTCTGAGTGTGTGTGTGAATGTCTGTGTGTATGTGAATGTCTGTGTGTGTATGAATGTCCGTGTGTGTATGAATGTCTGTGTGTGTGTCTGATTGTCTGTGTATGTGTGTATGTATGAATGTGTGTTTCTGTGAATGTCTGTGTGTGTGTGAGAATGTCTGTGTGTGTGTGTGAATTCTGTGAGTGTGTGAATGTCTGTGTGTGTGTGTGAATGTCTGTGTGTGTGTGAATGTGTGTGTGTCTCTGTGTGTGTATGTCTGTGTGTGTGTGTGTGTGTGTGTGTCTGTGTATGAATGTCTGTGTGTGGGTGTGTGTGAATGTCTGTGGGTGTGCATGGTTGAATGTGTGTGTGTGTATGTCTGTGTGTGTGTGAATGTGTGTGTGTGTGTGAATGTCTGTCTGTGGGTGTGTGTGTAAATGTCTGTGTGGGACTGTGCATGTGTAAATCTCTGTGAGTGTGTATTTGTGAATGTTTATATGTGAATGTCTGTGTGTGTGTTTGTGTGTGTGTGTGTGTGTGTGAATGTGTGTGTATGTCTGTGTGTGTGTGTGAATGTCTGTGTGTATGTCCGTGTGTGTGTGTGTGTGAATGTCTGTGTGTGTGTATCTGTATGTGTGTGAATGTCTGTGTGTGTGTGAATGTCTGTGTGTGTGTGAATGTCTGTGTGTGGGTGTGTGTGTGTAAATGTCTGTGTGGGGCTATGCATGTGTAAATGTCTGTGAGTGTGTATTTGTGAATGTTTATATGTGAATGTCTGTGTGCGTGTGTGTGTGTTTGTGTGTGTGAATGTGTGTGTATGTCTGTGTGTGTGTGTGTGTGTGTGTGAATGTCTGTGTATATGTCCGTGTGTGTGTGTGAATGTTTGTGTGTGTGAATGTCTGTGTGTGTGTGAATGTTTGTGTGTGGGTCTGTGTGTGTAAATGTTTCTTTGGGGGTGTGTGTCTGTAAATGCCTGTGTGTGTGTATGAATGTCTATGTGTGTCTGTGAAGTTCTGTGTGTGTGAGAGAATGTCTGTGTGTGTGTGAATGTCTGCATCTGTGTGTGAATGTCTGTGTGTGTGAATGTGTGTGTGAATGTCTGTGTGTGTGTGAATGTTTGTGTGTGGGTCTGTGTGTGTAAATGTTTCTTTGGGGGTGTGTGTCTGTAAATGCCTGTGTGTGTGTATGAATGTCTATGTGTGTCTGTGAAGTTCTGTGTGTGTGAGAGAATGTCTGTGTGTGTGTGAATGTCTGCATCTGTGTGTGAATGTCTGTGTGTGTGTGTGTGTGTGTGTGTGAATGTCTGTGTGTGGGTGTGTGTGAATGTCTGTGGGTGTGCATGGTTGAATGTGTGTGTGTGTATGTCTGTGTGTGTGTGAATGTGTGTGTGTGTCAATGTCTGTCTGTGGGTGTCAATGTCTGTCTGTGGGTGTGTGTGTAAATGTCTGTGTGGGACTGTGCATGTGTAAATGTCTGTGTATTTGTGAATGTTTATATGTGAATGTCTGTGTGTGTGTGTTTGTGTGTGTGTGTGTGTGTGAATGTGTGTGTATGTCTGTGTGTGTGTGTGAATGTCTGTGTGTATGTCCGTGTGTGTGTGTGTGTGAATGTCTGTGTGTATGTGAATGTCTGTGTGTGTATGAATGTCCGTGTGTGTATGAATGTCTGTGTGTGTGTCTGATTGTCTGTGTATGTGTGTATGTATGAATGTGTGTTTCTGTGAATGTCTGTGTGTGTGTGAGAATGTCTGTGTGTGTGTGTGAATTCTGTGAGTGTGTGAATGTCTGTGTGTGTGTGTGAATGTCTGTGTGTGTGTGAATGTGTGTGTGTCTCTGTGTGTGTATGTCTGTGTGTGTGTGTGTGTGTGTGTGTGTATGAATGTCTGTGTGTGGGTGTGTGTGAATGTCTGTGGGTGTGCATGGTTGAATGTGTGTGTGTGTATGTCTGTGTGTGTGTGAATGTGTGTGTGTGTGTGAATGTCTGTCTGTGGGTGTGTGTGTAAATGTCTGTGTGGGACTGTGCATGTGTAAATCTCTGTGAGTGTGTATTTGTGAATGTTTATATGTGAATGTCTGTGTGTGTTTGTGTGTGTGTGTGTGTGTGTGAATGTGTGTGTATGTCTGTGTGTGTGTGTGAATGTCTGTGTGTATGTCCGTGTGTGTGTGTGTGTGAATGTCTGTGTGTGTGTATCTGTATGTGTGTGAATGTCTGTGTGTGTGTGAATGTCTGTGTGTGTGTGAATGTCTGTGTGTGGGTGTGTGTGTGTAAATGTCTGTGTGGGGCTATGCATGTGTAAATGTCTGTGAGTGTGTATTTGTGAATGTTTATATGTGAATGTCTGTGTGCGTGTGTGTGTGTTTGTGTGTGTGAATGTGTGTGTATGTCTGTGTGTGTGTGTGTGTGTGTGAATGTCTGTGTATATGTCCATGTGTGTGTGTGAATGTTTGTGTGTGTGAATGTCTGTGTGTGTGTGAATGTTTGTGTGTGGGTCTGTGTGTGTAAATGTTTCTTTGGGGGTGTGTGTCTGTAAATGCCTGTGTGTGTGTATGAATGTCTATGTGTGTCTGTGAAGTTCTGTGTGTGTGAGAGAATGTCTGTGTGTGTGTGAATGTCTGCATCTGTGTGTGAATGTCTGTGTGTGTGTGTGTGTGTGTGAATGTCTGTGAGTGTGTGACTGTCTGTGTGTGTTTTTGTGTGTGTGAATGTCTGTGTGCGGGTGGGAATGATTGTTTATGTGTGTGTGGATGTGTGTTTGAATGTCTGGGTGTGTGTGTATGTCTGTCTGTGTTTGTGTCTGTGTGTGAATGTCTGTGTGTGTGTGTGTGTGTGCGTGGATGTCTGTGTGTGTACGTGTCTCTGTGTGTGAATCTGTGTGTGAATGTGTTTGTGAATCTGTGTGTGTGTGAATGTGTGTGTGTGAATGTCTATGTCTGTGTGTGTGTGTGTGAATGTCTGTGTCTGTGTCTGTGTGCATGTGTGAATGTCTGTGTGTGTATGAATGTCTATGTGTGTGTCTGAATGTCTGTGTGCGTGTGTATGTATGAATGTCTGTGTGTGTGAATGTCTGTGTCTGTGTGTGTGTGTGAATGTCTGTGTCTGTGTCTGTGTGCGTGTGTGAATGTCTGTGTGTGAGAGAATGTCTGTGTGTATGTGAATGTCTGTGTGTGTGTCTGATTGTCTGCGTAAGTGTGTATGTATGAATGTGTGTTTCTGTGAATGTCTGTGTGTGTGTGAGAATGTCTGTGTGTGTGTGTGAATTCTGTGAGTGTGTGAATGTCTGTGTGTGTGTGTGAATGTCTGTGTGTGTGTGAATGTGTGTGTGTCTCTGTGTGTGTATGTCTGTGTGTGTGTGTGTGTGTATGAATGTCTGTGTGTGGGTGTGTGTGAATGTCTGTGTATATGTCCCTGTGTGTGTGTGAATGTTTGTGTGTGTGAATGTCTGTGTGTGTGTGAATGTTTGTGTGTGGGTCTGTGTGTGTAAATGTTTCTTTGGGGGTGTGTGTCTGTAAATGCCTGTGTGTGTGTATGAATGTCTATGTGTGTCTGTGAAGTTCTGTGTGTGTGAGAGAATGTCTGTGTGTGTGTGAATGTCTGCATCTGTGTGTGAATGTCTGTGTGTGTGTGTGTGTGTGTGTGAATGTCTGTGAGTGTGTGACTGTCTGTGTGTGTTTTTGTGTGTGTGAATGACTGTGTGCTTGTGGGAATGATTGTTTATGTGTGTGTGGATGTGTGTTTGAATGTCTGGGTCTGTGTGTATGTCTGTCTGTGTTTGTGTCTGTGTGTGAATGTCTGTGTGTGTGTGTGTGTGTGTGCGTGGATGTCTGTGTGTATACGTGTCTCTGTGTGTGAATCTGTGTGTGAATGTGTTTGTGAATCTGTGTGTGTGTGAATGTGTGTGTGTGAATGTCTATGTCTGTGTGTGTGTGTGTGTGTGAATGTCTGTGTCTGTGTCTGTGTGCATGTGTGAATGTCTGTGTATGTGTGAATGTCTGTGTGTGTGTGAATGTCTGTGTGTGTATGAATGTCTTTGTGTGTGTCTGAATGTCTGTGTGCGTGTGTATGTATGAATGTCTGTGTGTGTGAATGTCTGTGTCTGTGTGTGTGTCTGAATGTCTGTGTCTGTGTCTGTGTGCATGTGTGAATGTCTGTCTGTGTGTGAATGTCTGTGTGTATGTGAATGTCTGTGTGTGTATGAATGTCCGTGTGTGTATGAATGTCTGTATGTGTGTCTGATTGTCTGTGTATGTGTGTATGTATGAATGTGTGTTTCTGTGAATGTCTGTGTGTGTGTGAGAATGTCTGTGTGTGTGTGTGAATTCTGTGAGTGTGTGAATGTCTGTGTGTGTGTGAATGTCTGTGTGTGTGTGAATGTGTGTGTGTCTCTGTGTGTGTATGTCTGTGTGTGTGTGTGTGTGTGTGTGTGTATGAATGTCTGTGTGTGGGTGTGTGTGAATGTCTGTGTATATGTCCGTGTGTGTGTGTGAATGTTTGTGTGTGTGAATGTCTGTGTGTGTGTGAATGTTTGTGTGTGGGTCTGTGTGTGTAAATGTTTCTTTGGGGGTGTGTGTCTGTAAATGCCTGTGTGTGTGTATGAATGTCTATGTGTGTCTGTGAAGTTCTGTGTGTGTGAGAGAATGTCTGTGTGTGTGTGAATGTCTGCATCTGTGTGTGAATGTCTGTGTGTGTGTGTGTGTGTGTGTGAATGTCTGTGAGTGTGTGACTGTCTGTGTGTGTTTTTGTGTGTGTGAATGTCTGTGTGCGTGTGGGAATGATTGTTTATGTGTGTGTGGATGTGTGTTTGAATGTCTGGGTCTGTGTGTATGTCTGTCTGTGTTTGTGTCTGTGTGTGAATGCCTGTGTGTGTGTGTGTGTGTGCGTGGATGTCTGTGTGTGTACGTGTCTCTGTGTGTGAATCTGTGTGTGAATGTGTTTGTGAATCTGTGTGTGTGTGAATGTGTGTGTGTGAATGTCTATGTCTGTGTGTGTGTGTGTGAATGTCTGTGTCTGTGTCTGTGTGCGTGTGTGACTGTCTGAGTGTGCGTGTGAATGTCTGTGTGTATGTGAATGTCTGTGTGTGTATGAATGTCCGTGTGTGTATGAATGTCTGTGTGTCTGTCTGATTGTCCGTGTATGTGTGTATGTATGAATGTGTGTTTCTGTGAATGTCTGTGTGTGTGTGAGAATGTCTGTGTGTGTGGGAATGCCTGTGAGTGTGTGAATGTCTGTGTGTGTGTGAATGTCTGTGTGTGTGTGAATGTGTGTGTGTCTCTGTGTGTGTATGTCTGTGTGTGTGTGTGTGCGTGTATGAATGTCTGTGTGTGGGTGTGTGTGAATGTCTGTGGGTGTGCATGGTTGAATGTGTGTGTGTGTATGTCTGTGTGTGTGTGAATGTGTGTGTGTGTCAATGTCTGTCTGTGGGTGTGTGTGTAAATGTTTGTGTGGGACTGTGCATGTGTAAATGTCTGTGAGTGTGTATTTGTGAATGTTTATATGTGAATGTCTGTGTGTGTGTGTTTGTGTGTGTGTGTGTGTGTGAATGTGTGTGTATGTCTGTGTGTGTGTGTGAATGTCTGTGTGTATGTCCGTGTGTGTGTGTGTGTGAATGTCTCTGTGTGTGTATCTGTATGTGTGTGAATGTCAGTGTGTGTGTGAATGTCTGTGTGCGTGTTTGTGTGTGTGTGTGTGTGAAAGTATATTTGTGTGTGAATGTATGTGCCTGTGTCTGTGTTTGAGTGAGTGTGTGTGAGAATGTCTGTGTGAGTGTGTGTGTGTATGTGTGTACAAATGTTTGTATGTGTGTGTGCGAATATCTGTGTGTGTGTCTGTCCTGTGTTTGTGTGTGTGAATGTCTGTGTGTGTGTGTGTGTGTGTGTGTGTGTGTGAAAGTATATTTGTGTGTGAATGTATGTGCCTGTGTCTGTGTTTGAGTGAGTGTGTGTGAGAATGTCTGTGTGAGTGTGTGTGTGTATGTGTGTACAAATGTTTGTATGTGCGTGTGCGAATATCTGTGTGTGTGTGCATGCAAATGTCTGTGTTTGTGTCTGTGTGTGCGAGAATGTGTGTGTGCGAATGACTGTGTATGTATGTACAAATGTCTGTGTGTGTGACTGAGAATGTCTGTCTGTGTGTGCGAATGTCTGTCTGTGTGTGTGCGAATGACTGTGTGTGTGTGTGTGTGTGTGTGTGTGTGTGAATGTCTGAGTGTGTGTGTGTGAGAATGTCTGTGTGTGTGGCTGTGCTAATGTGTATGTGTGTGAATGTGTGTGTGTGTGTGTGAATGTCTGCATGTGTGCTAATGTTTGTGTGTGTTGATGTCTGTGTGTGTTTGTGCGAATGTCTGTGTGTGTACAAATGTCTGTGTGTGTGTGATTGTGCGTGTGCCTGTAAATGTGAACATATGTGACAGTGTTTGTGTGTAAATGTTTGCGTGTGTGTGTGAGAATGTGTGTGTGTGTGTATGTCGGTGTGTGTTTGTGTGTGAATGTCTGTGCGAGTGAATGTCTGTGTGTGTGTGTGTGTGTGTGTGTGTGTGTGGATGTCTGTGTGTGTACGTGTCTCTGTGTGTGAATCTGTGTGTGAGTGTGTTTGTGAATCTGTGTGAGTGTGTGTGAATGTGTGTGTGTGCGAATGTCTGTGTCTGTGTGTGTGAATGTCTGTGTCTGTGTGCATGTGTGAATGTCTGTGTGTGTGTGAATGTCTGTGTGTGTGTGAATGTCTGTGTGTGTGTGAATGTCGGTGTGTGTATGAATGTCTGTGTGTGTGTCTGAATGTCTGTGTGTGTGTGTGTATGTATGAATGTCTGTGTGTGTGAATGTCTGTGTCTGTGTGTGTGTGTGAATGTCTGTGTCTGTGTCTGTGTGCGTGTGTGAATGGCGGTGTGTGTGAATGTGAATGTCTCTGTGTGTATGAATGTCTGTGTGTGTATGAATCTCTGAGTGTGTGTCTGAATGTTTGTGTGTGTGTGAATGTGTGTGTGTGTGTGTGAATGTCTGTGAGTGTGTGAATGTCTGTGTGTGTGTGAATGTGTGTGTGTTTCTCTGTGTGTGTATGTCTGTGTGGGTGTCTGAATGTCTGTGTGTGGGTCTGCATGAATATCTTTGTGTGTGCGTGTGTGAATGTGTGTTTGTGAATGTCTGTGTCTGTGTGTGAATGTGTGTATGTGCCTGTGTGTGTGTATGTCTTTGTGTGTGTGAATGTCTGTGCGTGGGTGTGTGTGTATGTCTGTGTGTATGTGAATGTCTGTGTGTGGGTCTGTGTGTGTAAATATCTGTGTGGGTGTGTGTGTGTGTAAATGTGTGTGTGTGAGAATGTATGTATGTGAATGTCTGTGTGTGTGTGAATGTGTGTGTGTCTGTGTGGGTGTGTGCATCTGTGTGTGTGTGTGTATGTCTGTGTGTCTGTAAATGTGTGTGTGTGTGTGTGTATGAATGCGTGTGTTTGTGTGTGTGTGTTTGCATGAATGTCTGTGTGTGTGTGTGAATATTTGTGTCTGTGTGTGTTTGTGTGAATGTCTGTGTGTATATGTGTGCAAATGACTGCATGTGTGAGAATGCCTGTGTGTGAGTGAATGTCTGCATCTGTGCGTGAATGCCTGTGTGTGTGTGTGAATGTCTGTGTGAGTGTGTGAATTTCTGTGTGTGTGTGTGTGCTTCTCTGTGTGTGTATGCCTGTGTGTGTGTGTGTGTGTGTGTGTGTGAATATCTGTGTTTGGGTGTGTGTGAATGTCTGTCTGTGTGTGAATGTGTGTGTGTGAATGTCTATGTTTGTGTGTGAATGTGTGTGTGTGTCTGTGTTTGTGTGAATGTCTGTTTGTGGGTGTGTGTGTGTGTATATGTCTCTGTGTGTGTGAATGTCTGCATCTGTGTGTGAATGTCTGTGTATGTGTGTGAATGTCTGTGTGAGTGTGTGAATGTGTGTGTGTGTGTCTCTGTGTGTGTGTGTCTATGTGTGTATGTGTGAATGTCTGTGTGTGGGTGTGTGTGAATGTCTGTATGTGTGCGTGTGTGAATGTGTGTGTGTGAATGTCTGTGTTTGTGTTTGAATGTGTGTGTGTGTGTGTGTCTGTGTGTGTATATGTCTGTGTGTGTGTGTGTATGTCTGTGTGTATGTGTATGTCCATGTGTGTGTGTGATTGTCTGTTTGTGTGGATGTCTGTGTGTGTGTGTTAATGCCTGTGCGTGTGAATGTTAATGTGTGTGTGTGAATGTTTGTGTGTGTGCGTGTGAATGTTAATCCTTGTATGTGAATATCTGTTTGCAGGTGTGTGTGTGTGCGAATGTCTGAGTGTGTGTGTGAATGTGTGTCTGTGTGTGTGAATGCCTGTGTGTGTGTGGGTGTGTGTGTGAATGTCTGTGTCTCTTTGAATTTCTGGGTCTGTTTGGGTGTGTGTGTGTGAATGTCTGTGTGTGTCTGTGCGACAGTATGTTTGTATGTGAATGTTTGTGTCTGTGTGTGTGTGTGTATGAATGTCTGTGTCTGTGTGTGTGTGTGTGATTGTCTAGTCTGTGTGTGGATGTTTACTGCTGTGTGTATTTCTGTGCCTGTTTGTGTGTGAATATGTCTGTTTCTGTGTGAATATCTCTGTGTGTGTGAATGTCTGTGCCTGTGTGTGAGTCAATGGCTATGTGCGTGTGTGTGTGTGTGTGTGTGTGTATGCATGAGCGAATGTCTGTGTGTATGCATGTGAATGTCTATTTGCATGTGTGTGTGTGAATGTCTGAGTGTGTGTGTAAATGACTGTGTGTCTGTGTGTGTGAATGCCTGTGTTTGTGTGTGTGAATATCTGTGTGTGTGTGTGAATATCTGTGTGTGTGTGAATGTCTGTGTCTGTGTGTGAAAGTATGTTTGTGTGTGAATATCTGTGCCTGTGTCTGTGTGTGAGTGAGTGTGTGTGAGAATGTCTGTGTGTGTGTGTGTGTGTGTGAATGTCTGATTGTGTGTGTGTGTGAATGTCTGTGTGTGCATATGTGAAATTTGTGTGTGTGAATGTCTGTGTTTGTGTTTGAATGTGTGTGTCTGTGTGTGTCTATGTCTTTGTGTGTGTGAATGTCTGTGTGTGTATGTCTGTGTGTGTGTGAATATCTGTGTGTGTGTGTAAATGACTGTGTGGGGGTGTGTGTGTATAAATGTCTGTGTGTCTGTTTGTGAATGTGTGTATGTGAATGTCTGTGTATGTGTGTGTGTGTGTATGTGTGAATGTGTGTGTATGTCTGTGTGTGTATGTGTGAATGTGTGTTTGTATGTGTGAATGTGTGTTTGTGTCCGTGTGTGTGTGTGAATGCCTGTGTGTGTGTATCTGTGTGTGTGTGAATGTTTGTGTGGGGGTGTGTGTGTGTGTGTAAATGTCTGTGTGGGGGGGTGTGTCTGTAAATGTGTGTGTGTGTGTGTGAATGCCTGTGTGAGTGTATGAATGTCTGTGTGTATCTGTGAAGGTCTGTGTGTGTGTGAGAATGTGTGTGTGTGAATGTCTGCATCTGTGTGAGAATGTCTGTGTGTGCGTGTGTCTCTGTTTGTGAATGTCTGTGTGTGTGTGAATGTCTGTGTGGGTCTGCGTGAATATCTGTGTGTGTGAATGTGTGTTTGTGAATGTCTGCGTTTGTGTGTGAATGTGTGTGTGTGTGTCTGTGTGTGTGTGTATGTCTTTGTGTGTGTGAATGTCTGTGCGTGTTTGTGTGTGTATGTCTGTGTGTGTGTGAATGTCTGTGTGTGGGTGTGTGTATGTAAATATCTGTGTGGGTGTGTGTGTGTGTGTAAATGTGTGTGTGTGAGAATGTATGTATGTGAATGTCTATGTGAATGTGTGTGTGAATGTGTGTGTGTCTGTGTGGGTGTGTGCATCTGTGTGGGTGTGTGAATGTCTGTGTGTCTGTAAATGTGTGTGTGTGTATGAATGCATGTGTGTGTGTGTGTGTGTGTGTGTTTGCAATAATGTCTGTGTGTGTGTGTGTGTGAATATTTGTGTCTGTGTGTGTTTGTGTGAATGTCTGTGTGTATATGTGTGCAAATGACTGCATGTGTGAGAATGTCTGTGTGTGTGTGAATGTTTGCATCTGTGCGTGAATGCCTGTGTGTGTGTGAATGTCTGTGTGAGTGTGTGAATTTCTGTGTGTGTGTGCGTTTCTCTGTGTGTGTATGTCTGTGTGTGTGTGTGTGTGAATGTCTGTGTGTGGCTGAGTATGAATGTCTGTGTGTGTGTGTGTGTGTGTGTCTGTGTGTGTGTGAATGTCTGTGTGTATCTGTGAAGGTCTGTGTGTGTGTGAGAATGTGTGTGTGTGAATGTCTGCATCTGTGTGAGAATGTCTGTGTGTGCGTGTGTCTCTGTGTGTGAATGTCTGTGTGTGTGTGAATGTCTGTGTGGGTCTGCGTGAATATCTGTGTGTGTGCGTGTGTGAATGTGTGTTTGTGAATGTCTGCGTTTGTGTGTGAATGTGTGTGTGTGTGTCTGTGTGTGTGTGTATGTCTTTGTGTGTGTGAATGTCTGTGCGTGTTTGTGTGTGTATGTCTGTGTGTGTGTGAATGTCTGTGTGTGGGTGTGTGTATGTAAATATCTGTGTGGGTGTGTGTGTGTGTGTAAATGTGTGTGTGTGAGAATGTATGTATGTGAATGTCTATGTGAATGTGTGTGTGAATGTGTGTGTGTCTGTGTGGGTGTGTGCATCTGTGTGGGTGTGTGAATGTCTGTGTGTCTGTAAATGTGTGTGTGTGTATGAATGCATGTGTGTGTGTGTGTGTGTGTGTTTGCAATAATGTCTGTGTGTGTGTGTGTGTGTGAATATTTGTGTCTGTGTGTGTTTGTGTGAATGTCTGTGTGTATATGTGTGCAAATGACTGCATGTGTGAGAATGTCTGTGTGTGTGTGAATGTTTGCATCTGTGCGTGAATGCCTGTGTGTGTGTGAATGTCTGTGTGAGTGTGTGAATTTCTGTGTGTGTGTGTGTTTCTGTGTGTGTGTATGTCTGTGTGTGTGTGTGTGTGAATGTCTGTGTGTGGCTGAGTATGAATGTCTGTGTGTGTGTGTGTGTGTGTGTGAATGTGTGTGTGTGAATATCTATGTGTTTGTGTGAATGTCTGTGTGTGGGTGTGTTTGTGTGAATGTCTATGTGTGGGTGTGTGTTTATGTCTGTGTGTGTGTGAATCTCTGCATCTGTGTGTGAATGTCTGTGTATGTGTGTGAATGTCTGTGTGAGTGTGTGAATGTCTGTGTGTGTGTGAATGTGTGTGTGTGTGTCTCTGTGTGTGTATGTCTGTGTGTGTATGTGTGAATGTCTGTGTGTGGGTGTGTGTGAATGTCTGTATGTGTGCGTGTGTGAATGTGTGTGTGTGTGTATATGTCTGTGTGTGTGTGTGTATGTGTATGTCCGTGTGTGTGTGTGAATGTCTGTTTGTGGGTGTGTGTGTGTGTAAATGTCTGTGTGGGGGTGTGGGTGTCTAAATGTCTGTGTGTGTTTGTGAATGTGTGTATGTGAATGTGTGTATGTGTGTGTGTGTGTGTGTGCGAATGTGTGTGTATGCCTGTGTGTGTGTGTGAATGTGTGTGAATGTCTGTGTGTGTGTGAATGTCTGTGTCTGTGTGTGTGTGTGAATGTCTGTGTGTGCGTGTGAATGACTGTGTGTGAATGTTAATCCTTGTGTGTGAATATCTGTTTGCAGGTATGTGTGTGTGTGCGAATGTCTGAGTGTGTGTGTGAATGTGTGTCTGTGTGTGTGAATGCCTGTGTGTGTGTGTGTGTGAGTGTGTGAATGTCTGTGTCTCTTTGAATTTCTGGGTCTGTTTGGGTGTGTGTGTGTGAATGTGTGTGTCTGTACGACAGTATGTTTGTATGTGAATGTTTGTGTCTGTGTGTGTGTGTGTATGAATGTCTGTGTCTGTGTGTCTGTGTGTGATTGTCTAGTCTGTGTGTGGATGTTTACTGCTGTGTGTATTTCTGTGCCTGTTTGTGTGTGAATATGTCTGTTTCTGTGTGAATATCTCTGTGTGTGTGAATGTCTGTGCCTGTGTGTGAGTCAATGGTTATGTGTGTGTGTGTGTGTGTGTGTGCGTGTGTGTGTGTGTGTGTATGCATGAGCGAATGTCTGTGTGTATGCACGTGAATGTCTGTTTGCATGTGTGTGTGTGAATGTCTGAGTGTGTGTGTAAATGATTGTGTGTCTGTGTGTGTGAATGTCTGTGTTTGTGTGTGTGAATGTCTGTGTGTGTGTGAATGTCTGTGTCTGTGTGTCTGTGTGTGAAGGTATGTTTGTGTGTGAATAACTGTGCCTGTGTCTGTGTGTGAGTGAGTGTGTGTGAGAATGTCTGTGTGTGTGTGTGTGTGTGTGTGTGAATGTCTGATTATGTGTGTGTGTGAATGTCTGTGTGTGTGCATATGTGAACATGTGTGTGTGAATGTCTGTGTTTGTGTTTGAATGTGTGTGTGTGTGTGTGTGTGTCTATGTCTGTGTGTGTGAATGTCTGTGTGTGTATGTCTGTGTGTGTGTGAATATCTGTGTGTGGGTGTGTGTGTGTAAATGACTGTGTGGGGGTGTGTGTGTATAAATGTCTGTGTATCTGTTTGTGAATGTGTGTATGTGAATGCCTGTGTATGTGTGTGTGTGTGTGAATGTGTGTGTATGTCTGTGTGTGTGTGTGAATGTGTGTTTGTGTCCGTGTGTGTGTGTGAATGCCTGTGTGTGTGTATCTGTGTGTGTATGAATATTTGTGTGTGTGTGTGTAAATGTCTGTGTGGGGGTGTGTGTCTGTAAATGTGTGTGTGTGTGTGTGTGTGTGTGTGTCTCTGTGTGTGTATATCTGTGTGTGTGTATGTGAATGTCTGCGTCTGGGTGTGTGTGAATGTGTGTGTGTCAATGTCTGTGTTTGTGTGTGTGTCTGTGAGTGCGTGAATGCCTGTGTGTGTGAATGTTAACGTGTGTGTGTGAATGTCTGTGTGTATGCGTATAAATGTTAATGTGTGCGTCTGTGAACATCTGTTTTCATGTGTGTGTGTGAATGTCTGAGAATGTGTGTGAATGACTTGTGTGTGAATGCCTGTGTGTGTGAATGTTAACGTGTGTGTGTGAATGTCTGTGTGTATGCGTATAAATGTTAATGTGTGCGTCTGTGAACATCTGTTTTCATGTGTGTGTGTGAATGTCTGAGAATGTGTGTGAATGACTTGTGTGTGAATGCCTGTGTGTGTGTGGATGTGTATTTGATTGTCTGGGTCACGGTGAATGTCTGTGTGTGTTTGTGTGAAAGTATGTTTGTGTGTGAATGTCTGTGTCTGTGTGTGAATGTTTGCATCTGTGTATATTTCTGTGCTTGTTTGTGTTTGAATATGTCTGTGTCTGTGTGAATTTTAATGTGTGTGTGTGAAAGTCTGAATGTGTGTGTGAATGACTGTGTGTGTGTGAATGTCTGTGTGTGTGTGTGTGAATGTCTGTGTGTGTGTGTGTGTGTGTGAATGTCTGTGTGTATGTGTGTGTGAATGTCTGTGTGTGTGTGTGAATGTCTGTGTGTGTGTGTGTGAATGTCTGTGTGTGTGTGTGTGTGTGAATGTCTGTGTGTATGTGTGTGTGAATGTCTGTGTGTGTGTGTGAATGTCTGTGTGTGTGAATATTTGTGTCTGTGTGTGTTTGTGTGAATGTCTGTGTGTATATGTGTGCAAATGACTGCATGTGTGAGAATGTCTGTGTGTGTGTGAATGTCTGCATCTGTGTGAGAATGTCTGTGTGTGCGTGTGTCTCTGTGTGTGAATGTCTGTGTGTGTGTGAATGTCTGTGTGGGTCTGCGTGAATATCTGTGTGTGTGAATGTGTGTTTGTGAATGTCTGCGTTTGTGTGTGAATGTGTGTGTGTGTGTCTGTGTGTGTGTGTATGTCTTTGTGTGTGTGAATGTCTGTGCGTGTTTGTGTGTGTATGTCTGTGTGTGTGTGAATGTCTGTGTGTGGGTGTGTGTATGTAAATATCTGTGTGGGTGTGTGTGTGTGTGTAAATGTGTGTGTGTGAGAATGTATGTATGTGAATGTCTATGTGAATGTGTGTGTGAATGTGTGTGTGTCTGTGTGGGTGTGTGCATCTGTGTGGGTGTGTGAATGTCTGTGTGTCTGTAAATGTGTGTGTGTGTATGAATGCATGTGTGTGTGTGTGTGTGTGTGTTTGCAATAATGTCTGTGTGTGTGTGTGTGTGTGAATATTTGTGTCTGTGTGTGTTTGTGTGAATGTCTGTGTGTATATGTGTGCAAATGACTGCATGTGTGAGAATGTCTGTGTGTGTGTGAATGTTTGCATCTGTGCGTGAATGCCTGTGTGTGTGTGAATGTCTGTGTGAGTGTGTGAATTTCTGTGTGTGTGTGTGTTTCTCTGTGTGTGTATGTCTGTGTGTGTGTGTGTGTGAATGTCTGTGTGTGGCTGAGTATGAATGTCTGTGTGTGTGTGTGTGTGTGTGTGTCTGTGTGTGTGTGAATGTCTGTGTGTATCTGTGAAGGTCTGTGTGTGTGTGAGAATGTGTGTGTGTGAATGTCTGCATCTGTGTGAGAATGTCTGTGTGTGCGTGTGTCTCTGTGTGTGAATGTCTGTGTGTGTGTGAATGTCTGTGTGGGTCTGCGTGAATATCTGTGTGTGTGCGTGTGTGAATGTGTGTTTGTGAATGTCTGCGTTTGTGTGTGAATGTGTGTGTGTGTGTCTGTGTGTGTGTGTATGTCTTTGTGTGTGTGAATGTCTGTGCGTGTTTGTGTGTGTATGTGTGTGTGTGTGTGAATGTCTGTGTGTGGGTGTGTGTATGTAAATATCTGTGTGGGTGTGTGTGTGTGTGTAAATGTGTGTGTGTGAGAATGTATGTATGTGAATGTCTATGTGAATGTGTGTGTGAATGTGTGTGTGTCTGTGTGGGTGTGTGCATCTGTGTGGGTGTGTGAATGTCTGTGTGTCTGTAAATGTGTGTGTGTGTATGAATGCATGTGTGTGTGTGTGTGTGTGTGTTTGCAATAATGTCTGTGTGTGTGTGTGTGTGTGAATATTTGTGTCTGTGTGTGTTTGTGTGAATGTCTGTGTGTATATGTGTGCAAATGACTGCATGTGTGAGAATGTCTGTGTGTGTGTGAATGTTTGCATCTGTGCGTGAATGCCTGTGTGTGTGTGAATGTCTGTGTGAGTGTGTGAATTTCTGTGTGTGTGTGTGTTTCTGTGTGTGTGTATGTCTGTGTGTGTGTGTGTGTGAATGTCTGTGTGTGGCTGAGTATGAATGTCTGTGTGTGTGTGTGTGTGTGTGTGTGAATGTGTGTGTGTGAATATCTATGTGTTTGTGTGAATGTCTGTGTGTGGGTGTGTTTGTGTGAATGTCTATGTGTGGGTGTGTGTTTATGTCTGTGTGTGTGTGAATCTCTGCATCTGTGTGTGAATGTCTGTGTATGTGTGTGAATGTCTGTGTGAGTGTGTGAATGTCTGTGTGTGTGTGAATGTGTGTGTGTGTGTCTCTGTGTGTGTATGTCTGTGTGTGTATGTGTGAATGTCTGTGTGTGGGTGTGTGTGAATGTCTGTATGTGTGCGTGTGTGAATGTGTGTGTGTGTGTATATGTCTGTGTGTGTGTGTGTATGTGTATGTCCGTGTGTGTGTGTGAATGTCTGTTTGTGGGTGTGTGTGTGTGTAAATGTCTGTGTGGGGGTGTGGGTGTCTAAATGTCTGTGTGTATTTGTGAATGTGTGTATGTGAATGTGTGTATGTGTGTGTGTGTGTGTGTGCGAATGTGTGTGTATGCCTGTGTGTGTGTGTGAATGTGTGTGAATGTCTGTGTGTGTGTGAATGTCTGTGTCTGTGTGTGTGTGTGAATGTCTGTGTGTGCGTGTGAATGACTGTGTGTGAATGTTAATCCTTGTGTGTGAATATCTGTTTGCAGGTATGTGTGTGTGTGCGAATGTCTGAGTGTGTGTGTGAATGTGTGTCTGTGTGTGTGAATGCCTGTGTGTGTGTGTGTGTGAGTGTGTGAATGTCTGTGTCTCTTTGAATTTCTGGGTCTGTTTGGGTGTGTGTGTGTGAATGTGTGTGTCTGTACGACAGTATGTTTGTATGTGAATGTTTGTGTCTGTGTGTGTGTGTGTATGAATGTCTGTGTCTGTGTGTCTGTGTGTGATTGTCTAGTCTGTGTGTGGATGTTTACTGCTGTGTGTATTTCTGTGCCTGTTTGTGTGTGAATATGTCTGTTTCTGTGTGAATATCTCTGTGTGTGTGAATGTCTGTGCCTGTGTGTGAGTCAATGGTTATGTGTGTGTGTGTGTGTGTGTGTGCGTGTGTGTGTGTGTGTGTATGCATGAGCGAATGTCTGTGTGTATGCACGTGAATGTCTGTTTGCATGTGTGTGTGTGAATGTCTGAGTGTGTGTGTAAATGATTGTGTGTCTGTGTGTGTGAATGTCTGTGTTTGTGTGTGTGAATGTCTGTGTGTGTGTGAATGTCTGTGTCTGTGTGTCTGTGTGTGAAAGTATGTTTGTGTGTGAATAACTGTGCCTGTGTCTGTGTGTGAGTGAGTGTGTGTGAGAATGTCTGTGTGTGTGTGTGTGTGTGTGTGTGTGAATGTCTGATTATGTGTGTGTGTGAATGTCTGTGTGTGTGCATATGTGAACATGTGTGTGTGAATGTCTGTGTTTGTGTTTGAATGTGTGTGTGTGTGTGTGTGTCTATGTCTGTGTGTGTGAATGTCTGTGTGTGTATGTCTGTGTGTGTGTGAATATCTGTGTGTGGGTGTGTGTGTGTAAATGACTGTGTGGGGGTGTGTGTGTATAAATGTCTGTGTATCTGTTTGTGAATGTGTGTATGTGAATGCCTGTGTATGTGTGTGTGTGTGTGAATGTGTGTGTATGTCTGTGTGTGTGTGTGAATGTGTGTTTGTGTCCGTGTGTGTGTGTGAATGCCTGTGTGTGTGTATCTGTGTGTGTATGAATATTTGTGTGTGTGTGTGTAAATGTCTGTGTGGGGGTGTGTGTCTGTAAATGTGTGTGTGTGTGTGTGTGTGTGTGTGTGTGTGTGTGTGTGTGTGTGTGTGTGTGTGTGAATGCCTGTATGTGTGTATGAATGTCTGTGTGTATCTGTGAAGGTCTGTGTGTGTGTGAGAATGTCTGTGTGTGTGTGAATGTCTGCATTTGTGTGAGAATGTCTGTGTGCATTGAATGTCTGCATCTGTGTGTGAATGTCTGTGTGTGTGTGTGTGTGTGTGTGTGTGTTTGCATGAATGTCTGTGTGTGTGTGAATATTTGTGTCTGTGTGTGTTTGTGTGAATGTCTGTGTGTATATGTGTGCAAATGACTGCATGTGTGAGAATGTCTGTGTGTGTGTGAATGTTTGCATCTGTGCGTGAATGCCTGTGTGTGTGTGAATGTCTGTGTGAGTGTGTGAATTTCTGTGTGTGTGTGTGTTTCTGTGTGTGTGTATGTCTGTGTGTGTGTGTGTGTGAATGTCTGTGTGTGGCTGAGTATGAATGTCTGTGTGTGTGTGTGTGTGTGTGTGTGAATGTGTGTGTGTGAATATCTATGTGTTTGTGTGAATGTCTGTGTGTGGGTGTGTTTGTGTGAATGTCTATGTGTGGGTGTGTGTTTATGTCTGTGTGTGTGTGAATCTCTGCATCTGTGTGTGAATGTCTGTGTATGTGTGTGAATGTCTGTGTGAGTGTGTGAATGTCTGTGTGTGTGTGAATGTGTGTGTGTGTGTCTCTGTGTGTGTATGTCTGTGTGTGTATGTGTGAATGTCTGTGTGTGGGTGTGTGTGAATGTCTGTATGTGTGCGTGTGTGAATGTGTGTGTGTGTGTATATGTCTGTGTGTGTGTGTGTATGTGTATGTCCGTGTGTGTGTGTGAATGTCTGTTTGTGGGTGTGTGTGTGTGTAAATGTCTGTGTGGGGGTGTGGGTGTCTAAATGTCTGTGTGTATTTGTGAATGTGTGTATGTGAATGTGTGTATGTGTGTGTGTGTGTGTGTGCGAATGTGTGTGTATGCCTGTGTGTGTGTGTGAATGTGTGTGAATGTCTGTGTGTGTGTGAATGTCTGTGTCTGTGTGTGTGTGTGAATGTCTGTGTGTGCGTGTGAATGACTGTGTGTGAATGTTAATCCTTGTGTGTGAATATCTGTTTGCAGGTATGTGTGTGTGTGCGAATGTCTGAGTGTGTGTGTGAATGTGTGTCTGTGTGTGTGAATGCCTGTGTGTGTGTGTGTGTGAGTGTGTGAATGTCTGTGTCTCTTTGAATTTCTGGGTCTGTTTGGGTGTGTGTGTGTGAATGTGTGTGTCTGTACGACAGTATGTTTGTATGTGAATGTTTGTGTCTGTGTGTGTGTGTGTATGAATGTCTGTGTCTGTGTGTCTGTGTGTGATTGTCTAGTCTGTGTGTGGATGTTTACTGCTGTGTGTATTTCTGTGCCTGTTTGTGTGTGAATATGTCTGTTTCTGTGTGAATATCTCTGTGTGTGTGAATGTCTGTGCCTGTGTGTGAGTCAATGGTTATGTGTGTGTGTGTGTGTGTGTGTGCGTGTGTGTGTGTGTGTGTATGCATGAGCGAATGTCTGTGTGTATGCACGTGAATGTCTGTTTGCATGTGTGTGTGTGAATGTCTGAGTGTGTGTGTAAATGATTGTGTGTCTGTGTGTGTGAATGTCTGTGTTTGTGTGTGTGAATGTCTGTGTGTGTGTGAATGTCTGTGTCTGTGTGTCTGTGTGTGAAAGTATGTTTGTGTGTGAATAACTGTGCCTGTGTCTGTGTGTGAGTGAGTGTGTGTGAGAATGTCTGTGTGTGTGTGTGTGTGTGTGTGTGTGAATGTCTGATTATGTGTGTGTGTGAATGTCTGTGTGTGTGCATATGTGAACATGTGTGTGTGAATGTCTGTGTTTGTGTTTGAATGTGTGTGTGTGTGTGTGTGTCTATGTCTGTGTGTGTGAATGTCTGTGTGTGTATGTCTGTGTGTGTGTGAATATCTGTGTGTGGGTGTGTGTGTGTAAATGACTGTGTGGGGGTGTGTGTGTATAAATGTCTGTGTATCTGTTTGTGAATGTGTGTATGTGAATGCCTGTGTATGTGTGTGTGTGTGTGAATGTGTGTGTATGTCTGTGTGTGTGTGTGAATGTGTGTTTGTGTCCGTGTGTGTGTGTGAATGCCTGTGTGTGTGTATCTGTGTGTGTATGAATATTTGTGTGTGTGTGTGTAAATGTCTGTGTGGGGGTGTGTGTCTGTAAATGTGTGTGTGTGTGTGTGTGTGTGTGTGTGTGTGTGTGTGTGTGTGTGTGTGTGTGTGTGAATGCCTGTATGTGTGTATGAATGTCTGTGTGTATCTGTGAAGGTCTGTGTGTGTGTGAGAATGTCTGTGTGTGTGTGAATGTCTGCATTTGTGTGAGAATGTCTGTGTGCATTGAATGTCTGCATCTGTGTGTGAATGTCTGTGTGTGTGTGTGTGTGTGTGTGTGTGTGTGTGTGTGTGTGTGTGTGTGTGTGTGTGTGTGTGTGTGAATGTTTGTGTGTGGGTCTGCATGAATATCTGTGTGTGTGTGTGTGTGAATGTGTGTTTGTGAATGTCTGTGTTTGTGTGTGAATGTGTGTGTGTCTGTGTGTGTGTATGTCTTTGTGTGTGTGAATGTCTGTGTGTGGGTGTGTGTGTATGTCTGTGTGTGTGTGAATGTCTGTGTGGGTGTGTGTGTGTGTAAATGTGTGTGTTTGTGAATGTATGTATGTGAATACCTGTGTGTTTGTGAATGTGTGTGTGTCTGTGTGGGTTTATGCATCTGTGCGTGTGTGTATGTCTGTGTGTCTGTAAATGTGTGTGTGTGTATGAATGCGTGTGTGTGTGTTTGCATGAATGTCTGTGTGTGTGTGAATATTTGTGTCTGTGTGTGTTTGTGTGAATGTCTGTGTGTATATGTGTGCAAATGACTGCATGTGTGAGAATGTCTGTGTGTGTGTAAATGTCTGCATCTGTGCGTGAATGCCTGTGTGTGTGTGTGAATGTCTGTGTGAGTGTGTGAATGTCTGTGTATTTGTGTGTGTGTGTTTCTATGTGTGTGTGTGTGTGTGTGTGTGTGTGTGTGAATGTCTGTGTGAATGTGTGTGTGTGAATGTCTGTGTTTGTGTGTGAATGTGTCTGTGTGTCTGTGTTTGTGTGAATGTCTGTGTGTGGGTGTGTGTTTGTGTTTGTCTCTGTGTGTGAATATCTGCATCTGTGTGTGAATGTCTGTGTATGTGTGTGAATGTCTGTGTGAGTGTGTGAATGTCTGTGTGTGTGTGAATGTGTGTGTGTGTCTCTGTGTGTGTATATCTGTGTGTGTGTATGTGAATGTCTGCGTCTGGGTGTGTGTGAATGTGTGTGTGTCAATGTCTGTGTTTGTGTGTGTGTCTGTGAGTGCGTGAATGCCTGTGTGTGTGAATGTTAACGTGTGTGTGTGAATGTCTGTGTGTATGCGTATAAATGTTAATGTGTGCGTCTGTGAACATCTGTTTTCATGTGTGTGTGTGAATGTCTGAGAATGTGTGTGAATGACTTGTGTGTGAATGCCTGTGTGTGTGAATGTTAACGTGTGTGTGTGAATGTCTGTGTGTATGCGTATAAATGTTAATGTGTGCGTCTGTGAACATCTGTTTTCATGTGTGTGTGTGAATGTCTGAGAATGTGTGTGAATGACTTGTGTGTGAATGCCTGTGTGTGTGTGGATGTGTATTTGATTGTCTGGGTCACGGTGAATGTCTGTGTGTGTTTGTGTGAAAGTATGTTTGTGTGTGAATGTCTGTGTCTGTGTGTGAATGTTTGCATCTGTGTATATTTCTGTGCTTGTTTGTGTTTGAATATGTCTGTGTCTGTGTGAATTTTAATGTGTGTGTGTGAAAGTCTGAATGTGTGTGTGAATGACTGTGTGTGTGTGAATGTCTGTGTGTGTGTGTGTGAATGTCTGTGTGTGTGTGTGTGTGTGAATGTCTGTGTGTATGTGTGTGTGAATGTCTGTGTGTGTGTGTGAATGTCTGTGTGTGTGTGTGTGAATGTCTGTGTGTGTGTGTGTGTGTGAATGTCTGTGTGTATGTGTGTGTGAATGTCTGTGTGTGTGTGTGAATGTCTGTGTGTGTGAATATTTGTGTCTGTGTGTGTTTGTGTGAATGTCTGTGTGTATATGTGTGCAAATGACTGCATGTGTGAGAATGTCTGTGTGTGTGTGAATGTCTGCATCTGTGCATGAATGCCTGTGTGTGTGTGTGAATGTCTGTGTGAGTGTATGAATGTCTCTGTATTTGTGTGTGTGTGTTTCTATGTGTGTGTATGTGTGTGTGTGTGTGTATGTGTGTGAATGTCTGTGTGTGGGTGTGTGTGAATGTCTGTGTGTGAATGTGTGTGTGAATGTGTGTGTGTGAATGTCTGTGTTTGTGTGTGAATGTGTCTGTGTGTCTGTGTTTGTGTGAATGTCTGTGTGTGGGTGTGTGTTTGTGTATGTCTCTGTGCGTGAATATCTGCATCTGTGTGTGAATGTCTGTGTATGTGTGTGAATGTCTGTGTGAGTGTGTGAATGTCTGTGTGTGTATATCTGTGCGTGTGTATGTGAATGTCTGCGTCTGGGTGTGTGTGAATGTCTGTATGTGTGCGTGTGTGAATGTGTGTGTGTGAATGTCTGTGTTTGTGTGTGAATGTGTGTGTGTGCGAATGTCTGTGTCTGTGTGTGTGAATGTCTGTGTCTGTGTGCATGTGTGAATGTCTGTGTGTGTGTGAATGTCTGTGTGTGTGTGAATGTCTGTGTGTGTGTGAATGTCGGTGTGTGTATGAATGTCTGTGTGTGTGTCTGAATGTCTGTGTGTGTGTGTGTATGTATGAATGTCTGTGTGTGTGAATGTCTGTGTCTGTGTGTGTGTGTGAATGTCTGTGTCTGTGTCTGTGTGCGTGTGTGAATGGCGGTGTGTGTGAATGTGAATGTCTCTGTGTGTATGAATGTCTGTGTGTGTATGAATCTCTGAGTGTGTGTCTGAATGTTTGTGTGTGTGTGAATGTGTGTGTGTGTGTGTGAATGTCTGTGAGTGTGTGAATGTCTGTGTGTGTGTGAATGTGTGTGTGTTTCTCTGTGTGTGTATGTCTGTGTGGGTGTCTGAATGTCTGTGTGTGGGTCTGCATGAATATCTTTGTGTGTGCGTGTGTGAATGTGTGTTTGTGAATGTCTGTGTCTGTGTGTGAATGTGTGTATGTGCCTGTGTGTGTGTATGTCTTTGTGTGTGTGAATGTCTGTGCGTGGGTGTGTGTGTATGTCTGTGTGTATGTGAATGTCTGTGTGTGGGTCTGTGTGTGTAAATATCTGTGTGGGTGTGTGTGTGTGTAAATGTGTGTGTGTGAGAATGTATGTATGTGAATGTCTGTGTGTGTGTGAATGTGTGTGTGTCTGTGTGGGTGTGTGCATCTGTGTGTGTGTGTGTATGTCTGTGTGTCTGTAAATGTGTGTGTGTGTGTGTATGAATGCGTGTGTTTGTGTGTGTGTGTTTGCATGAATGTCTGTGTGTGTGTGTGAATATTTGTGTCTGTGTGTGTTTGTGTGAATGTCTGTGTGTATATGTGTGCAAATGACTGCATGTGTGAGAATGCCTGTGTGTGAGTGAATGTCTGCATCTGTGCGTGAATGCCTGTGTGTGTGTGTGAATGTCTGTGTGAGTGTGTGAATTTCTGTGTGTGTGTGTGTGCTTCTCTGTGTGTGTATGCCTGTGTGTGTGTGTGTGTGTGTGTGAATATCTGTGTTTGGGTGTGTGTGAATGTCTGTCTGTGTGTGAATGTGTGTGTGTGAATGTCTATGTTTGTGTGTGAATGTGTGTGTGTGTCTGTGTTTGTGTGAATGTCTGTTTGTGGGTGTGTGTGTGTGTATATGTCTCTGTGTGTGTGAATGTCTGCATCTGTGTGTGAATGTCTGTGTATGTGTGTGAATGTCTGTGTGAGTGTGTGAATGTGTGTGTGTGTGTCTCTGTGTGTGTGTGTCTATGTGTGTATGTGTGAATGTCTGTGTGTGGGTGTGTGTGAATGTCTGTATGTGTGCGTGTGTGAATGTGTGTGTGTGAATGTCTGTGTTTGTGTTTGAATGTGTGTGTGTGTGTGTGTCTGTGTGTGTATATGTCTGTGTGTGTGTGTGTATGTCTGTGTGTATGTGTATGTCCATGTGTGTGTGTGATTGTCTGTTTGTGTGGATGTCTGTGTGTGTGTGTTAATGCCTGTGCGTGTGAATGTTAATGTGTGTGTGTGAATGTTTGTGTGTGTGCGTGTGAATGTTAATCCTTGTATGTGAATATCTGTTTGCAGGTGTGTGTGTGTGCGAATGTCTGAGTGTGTGTGTGAATGTGTGTCTGTGTGTGTGAATGCCTGTGTGTGTGTGTGTGTGTGTGTGAATGTCTGTGTCTCTTTGAATTTCTGGGTCTGTTTGGGTGTGTGTGTGTGAATGTCTGTGTGTGTCTGTGCGACAGTATGTTTGTATGTGAATGTTTGTGTCTGTGTGTGTGTGTGTGTGAATGTCTGTGTCTGTGTGTGTGTGTGTGATTGTCTAGTCTGTGTGTGGATGTTTACTGCTGTGTGTATTTCTGTGCCTGTTTGTGTGTGAATATGTCTGTTTCTGTGTGAATATCTCTGTGTGTGTGAATGTCTGTGCCTGTGTGTGAGTCAATGGCTATGTGCGTGTGTGTGTGTGTGTGTGTGTGTATGCATGAGCGAATGTCTGTGTGTATGCATGTGAATGTCTGTTTGCATGTGTGTGTGTGAATGTCTGAGTGTGTGTGTAAATGACTGTGTGTCTGTGTGTGTGAATGTCTGTGTTTGTGTGTGAATATCTGTGTGTGTGTGTGAATATCTGTGTGTGTGTGAATGTCTGTGTCTGTGTGTGAAAGTATGTTTGTGTGTGAATATCTGTGCCTGTGTCTGTGTGTGAGTGAGTGTGTGTGAGAATGTCTGTGTGTGTGTGTGTGTGTGTGAATGTCTGATTGTGTGTGTGTGTGAATGTCTGTGTGTGCATATGTGAAATTTGTGTGTGTGAATGTCTGTGTTTGTGTTTGAATGTGTGTGTCTGTGTGTGTCTATGTCTTTGTGTGTGTGAATGTCTGTGTGTGTATGTCTGTGTGTGTGTGAATATCTGTGTGTGTGTGTAAATGACTGTGTGGGGGTGTGTGTGTATAAATGTCTGTGTGTCTGTTTGTGAATGTGTGTATGTGAATGTCTGTGTATGTGTGTGTGTGTGTATGTGTGAATGTGTGTGTATGTCTGTGTGTGTATGTGTGAATGTGTGTTTGTGTCCGTGTGTGTGTGTGAATGCCTGTGTGTGTGTATCTGTGTGTGTGTGAATGTTTGTGTGGGGGTGTGTGTGTGTGTGTAAATGTCTGTGTGGGGGGGTGTGTCTGTAAATGTGTGTGTGTGTGTGTGTGTGTGTGTGTGTGTGTGAATGCCTGTGTGAGTGTATGAATGTCTGTGTGTATCTGTGAAGGTCTGTGTGTGTGTGAGAATGTGTGTGTGTGAATGTCTGCATCTGTGTGAGAATGTCTGTGTGTGCGTGTGTCTCTGTGTGTGAATGTCTGTGTGTGTGTGAATGTCTGTGTGGGTCTGCGTGAATATCTGTGTGTGTGCGTGTGTGAATGTGTGTTTGTGAATGTCTGCGTTTGTGTGTGAATGTGTGTGTGTGTGTCTGTGTGTGTGTGTATGTCTTTGTGTGTGTGAATGTCTGTGCGTGTTTGTGTGTGTATGTCTGTGTGTGTGTGAATGTCTGTGTGTGGGTGTGTGTATGTAAATATCTGTGTGGGTGTGTGTGTGTGTGTAAATGTGTGTGTGTGAGAATGTATGTATGTGAATGTCTATGTGAATGTGTGTGTGAATGTGTGTGTGTCTGTGTGGGTGTGTGCATCTGTGTGGGTGTGTGAATGTCTGTGTGTCTGTAAATGTGTGTGTGTGTATGAATGCATGTGTGTGTGTGTGTGTGTGTGTTTGCAATAATGTCTGTGTGTGTGTGTGTGTGTGAATATTTGTGTCTGTGTGTGTTTGTGTGAATGTCTGTGTGTATATGTGTGCAAATGACTGCATGTGTGAGAATGTCTGTGTGTGTGTGAATGTTTGCATCTGTGCGTGAATGCCTGTGTGTGTGTGAATGTCTGTGTGAGTGTGTGAATTTCTGTGTGTGTGTGTGTTTCTGTGTGTGTGTATGTCTGTGTGTGTGTGTGTGTGAATGTCTGTGTGTGGCTGAGTATGAATGTCTGTGTGTGTGTGTGTGTGTGTGTGTGAATGTGTGTGTGTGAATATCTATGTGTTTGTGTGAATGTCTGTGTGTGGGTGTGTTTGTGTGAATGTCTATGTGTGGGTGTGTGTTTATGTCTGTGTGTGTGTGAATCTCTGCATCTGTGTGTGAATGTCTGTGTATGTGTGTGAATGTCTGTGTGAGTGTGTGAATGTCTGTGTGTGTGTGAATGTGTGTGTGTGTGTCTCTGTGTGTGTATGTCTGTGTGTGTATGTGTGAATGTCTGTGTGTGGGTGTGTGTGAATGTCTGTATGTGTGCGTGTGTGAATGTGTGTGTGTGTGTATATGTCTGTGTGTGTGTGTGTATGTGTATGTCCGTGTGTGTGTGTGAATGTCTGTTTGTGGGTGTGTGTGTGTGTAAATGTCTGTGTGGGGGTGTGGGTGTCTAAATGTCTGTGTGTGTTTGTGAATGTGTGTATGTGAATGTGTGTATGTGTGTGTGTGTGTGTGTGCGAATGTGTGTGTATGCCTGTGTGTGTGTGTGAATGTGTGTGAATGTCTGTGTGTGTGTGAATGTCTGTGTCTGTGTGTGTGTGTGAATGTCTGTGTGTGCGTGTGAATGACTGTGTGTGAATGTTAATCCTTGTGTGTGAATATCTGTTTGCAGGTATGTGTGTGTGTGCGAATGTCTGAGTGTGTGTGTGAATGTGTGTCTGTGTGTGTGAATGCCTGTGTGTGTGTGTGTGTGAGTGTGTGAATGTCTGTGTCTCTTTGAATTTCTGGGTCTGTTTGGGTGTGTGTGTGTGAATGTGTGTGTCTGTACGACAGTATGTTTGTATGTGAATGTTTGTGTCTGTGTGTGTGTGTGTATGAATGTCTGTGTCTGTGTGTCTGTGTGTGATTGTCTAGTCTGTGTGTGGATGTTTACTGCTGTGTGTATTTCTGTGCCTGTTTGTGTGTGAATATGTCTGTTTCTGTGTGAATATCTCTGTGTGTGTGAATGTCTGTGCCTGTGTGTGAGTCAATGGTTATGTGTGTGTGTGTGTGTGTGTGTGCGTGTGTGTGTGTGTGTGTATGCATGAGCGAATGTCTGTGTGTATGCACGTGAATGTCTGTTTGCATGTGTGTGTGTGTGAATGTCTGAGTGTGTGTGTAAATGATTGTGTGTCTGTGTGTGTGAATGTCTGTGTTTGTGTGTGTGAATGTCTGTGTGTGTGTGAATGTCTGTGTCTGTGTGTCTGTGTGTGAAAGTATGTTTGTGTGTGAATAACTGTGCCTGTGTCTGTGTGTGAGTGAGTGTGTGTGAGAATGTCTGTGTGTGTGTGTGTGTGTGTGAATGTCTGATTATGTGTGTGTGAATGTCTGTGTGTGTGCATATGTGAACATGTGTGTGTGAATGTCTGTGTTTGTGTTTGAATGTGTGTGTGTGTGTGTGTGTGTCTATGTCTGTGTGTGTGAATGTCTGTGTGTGTATGTCTGTGTGTGTGTGAATATCTGTGTGTGGGTGTGTGTGTGTAAATGACTGTGTGGGGGTGTGTGTGTATAAATGTCTGTGTATCTGTTTGTGAATGTGTGTATGTGAATGCCTGTGTATGTGTGTGTGTGTGTGAATGTGTGTGTATGTCTGTGTGTGTGTGTGAATGTGTGTTTGTGTCCGTGTGTGTGTGTGAATGCCTGTGTGTGTGTATCTGTGTGTGTATGAATATTTGTGTGTGTGTGTGTAAATGTCTGTGTGGGGGTGTGTGTCTGTAAATGTGTGTGTGTGTGTGTGTGTGTGTGTGTGTGTGTGTGTGTGTGTGAATGCCTGTATGTGTGTATGAATGTCTGTGTGTATCTGTGAAGGTCTGTGTGTGTGTGAGAATGTCTGTGTGTGTGTGAATGTCTGCATTTGCGTGAGAATGTCTGTGTGCATTGAATGTCTGCATCTGTGTGTGAATGTGTGTGTGTGTGTGTGTGTGTGTGTGTGTGTGTGTGTGTGTGTGTGTGAATGTTTGTGTGTGGGTCTGCATGAATATCT